>PVJX010002374.1:0-43241 GCA_004027295.1 Dolichotis patagonum
TTGATCATTTTCTGTTATTCGGTTCAGAAAGCCCTGTAATTCTTTCACTCTATGTATGGCTTAATACTATTGTGTTATATTTGATATTATTGTATTTGAAACTATGCTCAACTATAGCAGAGTAAGAGATATGGTGTTAGATACTGTTGATGTCCAGTTGACTTAATGTAAAGTACTGTGTTGCCTATGTTGTCCTGTTTTGATCTGCTCTGTACTGCCCCCTTTTGTTTTATTCTCTTTCAAATTAAAAAAAAAAAAAAAGAAAACATTTCTAAAACAAAATAATAAACACCTGTCAAAGGAGACAGTAAGCCAAACTCAAATATCAAAACTAATCCCACAGTGCCAGGCGCCCTCAGTGCACAGCGCCAGCCCCTCACCGCCCACCACAGACACAGCCACGCCGAGCAGTTCTCAGGCTGCTGTCGCCAGCCGCCGCCTGCTGCAGGCACGATCCCGTGATCTCAGCTTGCAGCCACGTGGCCCCAGCACCCTCACCTCAGCCAGCCTCACTACCCCACAAAACTTAGGGTGCTAACAGAGGAAAGGATAAAGGAAATGTGGGATTTGCACACATATTACACTGCCATAAAGAAAGATGCATTTCAGTCATGTGTGGGAAAAGGGAGGCACCTGGGGACTGTAACGGTCAGTGAAATAAATCAGCCACATAGATTTAGTATCACGTGGTTTCTCTTTTATGAGAAACTCAAGGTATGAATAATTGAGGCGCCAAATAAAAGGTAACGGGAAACAGGAAGACAGATCCTTTTCAAATATGAAGGGAACCCAGAGATGGAGGGGGGCTCAAGGGGAGGTGACAGGGGATGTGAAGAGAATGAAATCTTATATACATACACCAGCTCCTCCCAGTGAATGTGGGCATTACATACTGCAAACATGGACCAATAAAACTTTTTAAAATCAAAAAGAGAAAAACAACCGACAATGAACAACTCAACAAAATAAAAAGACCAAGTCAATTTCACATGAAAGTTTGGGGACTGTGACCTTCACAGCTGTGTGCCACCCGGCACTCCTCACGCACTGGGCTCCTGACACCGAAGACTCACACTGAAATCACTGCACATCAGCACAACAAACTGCACGTACTGACCTCCGACAGAGCAGCCCGGAACACTCCCGGCCCTAACGCAGACCACCAAGTCCTGGCCACTAATAGCATTTCCTAGTGTTAACAAGTTTGTGAGTAAAATCTCTTTTTCTCCTCTCACATTTCAAAACGACTTGCTGTTTTACACCAACTCTAAATTCAAATGTGAGGTTAGAAAGGTGGAGGTCAGTCAGAAGGGTCCTACTTCAGACGGCAATCACTGATAATCACACACTATGATTATTTCACTTACACTAAAGCTCTGCTCAAGGTTCTCCAACAACCTTGAAAACCATCACCCCACCATAAAGTGAGTCGCCCTCCCTACATAAATCAACAAGAGACTCAAAGTTGAAATGGAGCAATGGTGACTTCCAGTGCTCTATCTGCTGCCGCAGATGATAGCCACGTGGCATCGATGCTCTGTGTGAAGAACCATGAGAAGGGACTCGTGTCAGACCCAGGTGAAGGCGAGGCCTCTGGGGACAGAAGACACAATGATGCATTTCTCTGTCGCACGCTGACGTGAGCAGGGCAGGGTGCCTCTCTTCCCCACGGCTGGAAAGTCACATTTCCCTACGATCCACAGCTTGGACCTCTGTCCCTGAGCTGACGCTGGCTCTTCCACATGTGTCCTCCAAGGGGCAGACGGCTACTGCCACTGTCACACTGGGGGCAGCACCCACACACGCTTTATGATGGTGTCAGCAGGTCAGGGCTGGGTTTTAACCCAGGATCCTTCTGAATGTCATGCAGTATCAGTAAACTAGGAAGGTAAAAAATGTGCTTGCACCCTTGATTCTACTGTGTGCCAAAGATAAATGAGGACCACACATCCTGGTTCGCTGCCTACCTTGCTCTCTAAGCCCCGCCTTTCTGCTTCTCCATGCCTATTCGTCTTTCTCCTATTCCTAACTACTGGCATTCTCCAGCATTTCCTAAACTTCACTTTTCTCTTTTTAGTGGCACTGGGAACTGCACCCAGAGCCTTGTGCATACCATTAAGCTATATCCCCCATTTTTTTTTTTTTGAGACAAGGTCTCACTAAATTACCTTGGCCAGCAGCAGATGTGCAGGAATGTGACACCACACCTGGCTTCCCTGATCTTATTCTTTTCACCGTGCACTCTTCTCATGTGTGGAAAGTTCTTTTCAGACTTAGATTGCCCCATCGACGCAGCGGACTCCCCTCTTCCTGTCCACCACGCCCAGAACTGGCGGCGGCCACTGCAGCCGGAGTCCGTGCCCTGCCCCGGGCCTGGTTCTCAGTGTGAGGCCCCTCTGCAGCTCCACCACCTCTTCATTCCCAGCCCATGCGCCTCAGGGCCCTCAGTGTCTCACCTGCTCCCCGGGCTGCCGGGCTCTGCCAGCACCCAGACGCGTCCATTTCCCTGAACACACATTCAGTGTCAGCGGCTGTGGTCACCTTCCTTGCCTCTGAGTCAGTTTCTCTGAGGGTCAGTAATATTATTTATATTTGTTAATCACATTAACACGCAACATCTTTAAGCTAAAGCGATCTGAACTGCAGCTCACACAGGGCTCAACGCCTCTGCTCTCCATTCTCTCTCTCTCTAGTCTACAACAAACACGAGGCAGCAGAAGAGCCCGCCCGAGCCCCGAGGCTGGACTGAAATCTTACAATGCGTTCCATGCAAATACAGAAGCAACAGCCTCAGAAAAATGAAGGTTTGTCACTGTTCAGAAATAATCATCTTAGCTTACAACTATGCTTGACTAGTAGTCGGTCTAAGTTATAACGGGATACAAAGTAAACAAGTGTGTACCTTGAGAAATAAAAACAAATGTGAAGGGCCCGGGGATTTAGCTCAGCAGCACAAGCCTTTGCTTGGCAAGCACAAGGTTGTGAGTTTGATCCCCAGTACCAAAAAAAAAAAAAAAGACCCAAAGTGAAGGTTGGAGTAGGCTTTAAATTGCAACTCAGAATATAAAATCCTTTGGAGACCTCTTGTGGCCACAGTTAAGAACACAAAAAAGAAAAAAAAAGGCTCAACAGACAGACACCCTCACCTAAAAGGATATTCCAGAATCTCAAGGCAGCCTTCCGCCTTTTCTTACATACTTTAAACGTACAATGTCTTCTAGAAGAATTAAAGACATCATACTACAGTGATCCATGCACACCATGTTTAGAGCAACATAATTCACAAATAACCAAATCTTGGAAACAGCTGATATGCCCACCAATAGAAGAATGGATAAAGCAAATGTGTGTTTATACACATGATGGAGTACTACTCTGCAATAAAGAGTAAACTTCACTTGAGACCATAAACTTATGTGAAATAAATCAGACACAGAAAGTTAAGCAGCACATAGTTTCTTATATGAGAAAACCACAGTATAAATAAAAAGGAAAATAAAACATGATGATAGAAAACAAGGACACAGACTTTGTAGAGGCAGAGGGGTTATCTGGAGATGCAGGAAGACAAGAAGGAGGAGGCTAAGTAAAAAAGGAACAAGATAATGTATGTGTGTGTGTGTGTGTGTGTGCGCACGCGTTTAGTATATATTGTGGATATAATAAAAGTATAATTCCCTTGAAAATATATAATCTTCAATATTAATAAAATATGGACTAATAATCTGTCCAAATTGCTGGTTTTACCTTGAGTCTTACTGCATTAAAAAAAAAGGGGGGTTGGACTAGAAGAAGGGTTGGTGATTTGCAATGTAAGAAACAATAAAACACTAGTTTCTGTTTCAAACAGACAAGGAGATAGCAAAAAAGGGGGGAAACTTTAGTGTCTGAAAATTCCAAGGAGCTGAAAACAACGTAGGCGACACAGCTACGTTACGGAATCATACCACTCAGGGTCATGCGGGGAGAGCAGAGCAGAGTAAGAAGGTCCAACACAAGTCCCAGGGCAGAAGAGCCACAGAGAAAAGGGAGAGGCAGGAGCACAAGAGGCAGTGAAAAGCGGCCTTCAGACCCAAATATCTCACCATGCACTAAAGTCAAAAAGAATCACAGATCTAAATGTTAAAACAGAAACACTTATCTACTGGGAGACAGACTAGGTAAAACATTGGAAGACACAAGCAAAGGGCAAAAACCTTACGAACAAACCCTTGATCACACAACAAAGAATCAACAACTGGAATCATATCAAATTAAAATTCTTTTGCATAGCAAAGGAAACTACCAGCAGAGTAAAGAAACAACTCACAGAACAGGAAAAAAAATTTATCAGCTACTTCTCAGACAACAGACTAACATCTAAAATATATAAAGAATTCAAAAATATACAACGAACTAAAAAAAAAAAGGCCCCCAAAATCTAAAGACCCAGTCCAAAAATTGGCCTCAGAAATGAACAGATGCTTCTCAGATGGAGAAATAGAAATCACAAATAAATACATGAGAAAATGTTCAATAGCACTGGTCATTAGAGAAATGCAAATTAAAACAATGCTGAGATTCCATCTCACCCCCCAAAAAATGGTTATTGTCAAGAAATCAACCAATAAAAAATGCCAGGGAGGCTGTCAGGAAAATTTCTCCACTGTTGGTAGGAGTGTAAACTGGTAAAACCAAATACGGTATGGAGATTCCTCAAAAGACCAAAACTAGAGATTCTAGTTCCCCTTCTACATACTGTCCCCAAAAGAGGTAAAGGCCTCGTATCACAGTGACATTCACACACTCGTGTTTATAGCAGCACACTTTACAGTAGCTGTATCTCGGAACCAGCCCAGATGCTCACCAGCAGAGGAAGGGATAGAGAAAACGTGGTATTTCTATACAATGCAGTACTACTCTGCCACAAAGAAGGATAATCCCAAGACATTTTTAGGTAAACGGATGCACCTTGAGACCATAATCTGAAGTGAAATAAACTGGACACACAAGTTTAAATGCTGCATTGCTTCTCTGGTGTGAGAGACCCAGAGACAGATGAGGAGCACAGCGGAGGAGAGGCACTGGGAAGCACGAGGAGTGTGTCCAGATGGGAACGAGGGAGGGAGAAGGGGGCGGGGGAGGAAGAAAGGGAAAAGCAAAAGAATGGAAGAGAAAAACGGAAATGAAGCTCTGTGAACAGGGAGGGAAAGAAGTGCTTACGGGGGAGGGAATGGGGAGCAAAGAACCAGGACATGCACAGGTACAAATTCCCTACAATGCATGTGATCGATACGTATGATAAATACGTACTAATAAAAAATATAAAGCTAAAAAAGCACACTGTGCTCAGCAGTAGCTGAGGAGTAATACCAGCTGCCACTTAGCTCGGTCAGTGCTCCAGCTGTGTGTACTTGCAGCATTTAATCCTCACACAGCCCTGAGGGAAGCGGACTTTCCAGCCTCGTGCTAAGGACAGGGTGGCAGAGGGAAGAGCTCACTCAACACCACTAAGAGGAAGAGACAGTTTTCTCCCAAGGCCCGGCCACAGAGGTCCGAGTGTGACCCGTGACTGGAGTCTCCACTTCCACCCAGACACGGGCTGCAGACTCCACAGAGATGTAGCGCTCGCTTCTGACTTTGCTTAGTCCAAAATCCGTGAGGGTGGAAAAAAGACTGAGGACGTCGACGTGCTTAGTAAACGCAGGACCAATCACATGCCCGTGCCAACCAGAGAAAGACCATGGAAAGCGAGGCAGAAGCGGTGGTGAGTCCTATAAACCCACGTCCGACACCCAGGGTCTCCGGTGCGCCAAAGCAAGCCTGGGGCTGTTGCCTCATTCCATCAGGGACATTTAGCAACGTCACGAGGCAGCGGTTCTTGCCAAACCAAAGTACAGCACTGGTAACACCTGTCTTTGGTATTTTATTGAATTTTGCCTTCACAGTTTTATAAAAATATGCAGAAAAATTTAAAGATGAGGATATTGATGTAACTGGTCCAAACGAGTCTGCTAGTCACAATCACTCAAGGACACACAGGAAGAAAAGTGAACAAACTCCAGCAGGCAACACTGGAAACAGTTTTACAAGACTGTCTTTAAACACTTCTTAGAGATTTTATTAATTCTTCTAACGCTTCAAAAGCACAGCCCTTACTATCTGACTTTTAAGTATTCAAATTTAGGCACAAAAGAGAAGCAAGAGCAAAATAGTTTTTTGTTTTTTGGATGCAGAATTCATGAGCTGACAGGTAAAGTCGATTGATCACCTCAACGCTGGCCAGGGCTCAAAGCATCCTCGTCACGGCTGTGGAAGTGCAAATGGGTGCCATCCACCCTAACAACCAAGAGCTTTGCAAGTGGCTGTGCCCTCTGACTCAGAAACTCTGCTTTCAGAAACTTATCTCAAGGAAATAAATACACACACAAAGCTTTCCCTGCTTAGGAACTGGCCATAGCAGTATCTGTAACGCTGAGATAATGAACCCAACTCGATGGATGGAGAATGTAAGTCATGGTCCATGAGTGCTGCGCAGTCACCGCACCTTCAAGGGACAGCAGGACACACACTAGAACTGGCTCCAAGGCAAACTCTCCAGGGAGGCAGGAGGCAGGGAGGTGCGGATGAAGTGCACCTGGCTGCAAACCCAGAGACGCCGAAGCCACCCGGTGGATGTGTGGAGTTCACCACACTATTCCCAAGTAATTCTGCAGCATGTTTGAAATTTCCCACAATAAAGTGAGATAAAATAGAGAAAATTTTTCGGTTAACAAAGAGGGTACCAGGCAGGGCTGCTGGTGCATGCAGGTAATTCCCAGCACCCTGGGAGGCTGAGGCAGGACTGCAAATTCAAGCCCAGCCTGGGCAACTTAGTGAGTTAGTGAGACTCTATCTCAAAATAAAAACAGTAAAAAGGGCTGGGGATGCAGCACAGTGAGAAAGTCCTGAGTTCAACCTCTGGTACTTGACCAAAAAAGGGGAAGAGGATACCAATGTGAACTTGTGATTCTGCAACATGAATCCATGTTTATAAATGAAAAAAGTGATGCCAGTACACAGAAAGAATACACCAAGGGTACTTATCTCTGGGTTGTGCCATTGAGCTTATTTTACCTCTCTTTTTATACCTCCTCGCTGCTTTTATTTTTTAAAGTGGGAAAGTTTTATTAATGCTCCTCATGTAAGGCTATACAAAAATCTTAAGTTTCATTATACATTTCTATCATTTCTACATATTGCAATGGTGCATAATATAATTTACCTTTTCATAATACATCATTTCAATACGTTAGTGCTGTTACATGTAAGCAGTTAGTTTCAAATCTAATACTTGAACGGCTTTCTCTACCCCCTGGCTAGCAGGGCTAATTACACACGATGCTCTTTATAAAGAGCTATATGATCTGGGTATTAGCAGCTGCTCAAGTTCGGTATTTTATGCAAGCTTGGTTTTTGCTTTGATCCCAACACAAAACCCTGAAGGGTGCTGAAATCTCCTAAGTCCAATGACATTACCTGTTGAACCACAGTCTTACGTAACACCTCAGGATCAAAACCCTTCTGAAGGCTGCACTAGTTACAGACCTTTCCTATCAGGATAAGACTGCTTGGGAACAGACAGCTTTGAGTGTTCTGTGCGGTGCTGACAGGAGGGGAGAAACGGTGAAATATCTCATCGTTTCTCACTAACGAAGGCAACTTGGAGACACAGCAGAGCACCCTCAGTCCTTGCTCAGGTGACTCAGCAAGGCATGCGCTCGCCTTTACCATGCACTAGATGGCCACGGCGCTGACTTGTGAGACAACCAGCACATTTTCATACGGGGATCTAAGTCTTAATTGCAAACTATATTGAGATTTTAAAAGACGTCTTGGCTGTGTTTCATCCCTGATGCCTGAGTTACAGCACCAGTCTGCTATCAGAAAAACGAGGGATAGTTCTGCGGCTAGGTACCAGATAAGAGCCTGCTGTGTTAATCTGATTGAAGTGGAACACTACAAAATAAGTTATTTCTCCAGAAATCTCTAAAAGGAGCAAAAAATCAACTGCATACCTAAATAAGTGTTTTAAAGGGAAACAAACCCACCACCTTCCGAGTCACACGGCGTCTGCAGTATTGCTGTCCCACTCACCTCGAGGCTGCAGCTGGACCACACGACCACAACGCTGTGTTCCATGCTTCGCTTTCTGCCTCACCGCTGTCAGTCTCTCCACTGTCATCGTCCCCAAAGTCTGAAGGTTCTGCCATGTTCTGAGGCGAGTGGGACTCTGACAGGCCTGGGTACCGACACAGCGAAAGGTCTGAGCCAAGGGGTGCGTCCTGACACTTCCTCCTCTTCCTGACTGCTGTTGTGTCAGTGTCGGCATCACCTCGGGAAGGAACCACTTCTTGCTTGCAGAGCGGACAGGTTTTCTTGGTTTTGGTCGGCCAGGGTCGACACACTTACAGAAATAAGCTCAGGAACAGGGGAGGACTCTGCATTTGTCTCCATCTTCACGTCCATCCACACACATCATACTCAGCTCCTTTCTTACATTTATGTACAGGGAGTTTCTTACATTGATCTTTACCAAGTCTACTTCTTCTGGCTTGATGTGTGTGCTGGACAAATTTTGTGATCATAAAAATGACTATCGGGATGAGAGAGATGCCTGCTATACTGAGGAGGGGACTGGACAGTATTCTAGAGGAAGACTACACCCTGGAACTAAGATACTGCAGCCCTCTTTTCCACGTGTGAATTACTCTTCCAGGGAATCCGCTGATGACTCACCAACAGAGACAGATGTGATGGCAATTTTCTGTAACACACTGATGTGGCTGGACCCAGGCCAGCGAGGTCCTGAGAACCCACACGGTGAACATCAGCTGCTTTGTACCCCGCTCTGTGCACTTGAAATCTATCAAAATTACAATCAAGTCTTCTAATTAACACGATGAAAGCGCCAGATGGAATTGTCTTTTACTGGTGGAGGCAATATGGGTTCAAGCATTCTCTGGTTTTGAATCATCAAAAAACTCTTTAAGCCTTCAGCTGGAGGTCTATAACCAAATTTTGCTGGGAGAGCATCAAATGTCTGAGACGCATTTTCAAAATTATATGCTAAAATGTCTGCTCCTACGGGGAGAAAGTTTAGGAATGCACATAGCTGCACGGCCGAGATGGTGCAGATGTATGAACAGTCCACAGACAGCAGCCTCTCCTTGGAACGTCACCTGGAGGGCAGGTCCCCCGGACACAGGCTCGCTGCGCTGGAGAAGATCCTAGCCTGAGTTCCTAACTGAATACTGCACCGACCTACCTCTTAACTCCTAAGTGCATTTTGTACATAAAACAAATTACAAAAGCTACTTTGAGAAAAGTTAAATTAAAATAGAAATGAACCCTATAAAACAGTGATGGTGAACCTTTGAGATAAGCGCCCAACCTGCACCTCAAAACCCAATAACTTATTGCAAATGCCAACACGGTAACTGAACCTGCACACTGAGGTTTTAGTTAGAAAAAGTGACTCACGCACTCTTGTCTTTTGTCTTAAAAGAAAAACAACATGCTCTGCGAGCCACAGGTTTGCCACCGCTCTAAACTCTAAGGACAAAGCCGAACACAGAACTGCACCTTGTGTATCAGTCAGATTCCCTGCCTGGCAGAGGGCGGAGCACACATCCCTGCTGGTCTGTGACCCCTGCACACTGCACTGCACAGCCCGCATCCCCCACCCTGCTGCCTGCCGGCTCCTCTGCTCCCTGCAGGCGGCAGCACAGCACCCTTCCCGAGAGAGCCCTGGACATGGCGCCTGCAGCGTCCAGGCAGTGTGTGCTTGTCGGGCTGCAGACCCTGAGGACACACAGCTCAGCCACCCCCTCAGGGTACTGCAGTGCCCAGCACACAGCTCCGTAAACACAGCTGCTGCACTGCCTCCAGGTGAAACACGAGCAAGAAAGGCGTTTCTGAAATTACACAAGTGAACTCCAGCTGCAGAAACTACAGATTACACACAAAATACGTCATACAAGTCAGTTAGAGCACAAAGTCCTTTAAAAAGATCCACTTCTCCTGTAATCCCAGCACTCAGGAGGCTGAGGCAGGAGCATCACTGTGATTTGAGAGCAGCTTGGGCTACACAGTGAGTGCAAGGCCAGCCTGAACTACATAGTGAGACCCTGTCTCAAAAGACCAAATAAGATAAAATAAAAACATCAACTTCTATAGTCCTACCTCAAGATCACAGTAATGGGCAATTTTCTTTTTTTCTAGTACTGTGGGAGACAACCCCAGTGACTCCCCTTGAATGCAAAACAATTACTGTGACTTTGATTATTTGGAGAGTTATTTCCTTATACTGATCTGTAGAGAGATGGCTAGGGTATTTCCTTCTCTCTTTAACTGGCTCTAAGCATTGCAAATAAGGCTAGCAAGGTACTGGTACATAATCTCTTAAAGCTGACGGACAGTCTCCTGTTTCCTCGAATAGTGTTCTCGGATATGAGCACAGCAGGATGTTTAGAATCAGTCAGCTCCAGGAATGCCAACTGGGTAGGAGCCTTGAGGTAAAGAGGCTGTGACTCCCCAGGACACAAGAGTTTGCATATCAGAAACTGAAGTGACAGCCCCCCAAAACAATTCAGTTGCTACCTTAATAGATTATGTGAATTGATCCTTCTGCATATCTTTATCTCTGCAATTTACAGAGGTGCCTTCTCTCACCTGGCCAGGCAGCTCAAGTTACTCGCATAATTCCCGCCATCCTCACTGTCACTCATCCCTGAGCCACCCCCCTTCTTCACAAGATAATAAAATCTGGGAGAGACCTAGGATCAGGGCCTTTGTCCGCATGTCCTCATGGGGACTGGACTTAGGACCCCTTGGCTGCCCTTAATTTGGAATATGTCTTGGTGTTTTTAATCTCGCCATGGGTTGTATTGGTGGTGATAGACTGGAATTAACTTGCTGGGATTACAATGACGACTCGACAGGATTACAAGTATAACCTTTTGGATTGTGAGGAAAACTGCAAAGAGGATTACAATACTTGAATGACTGAACTCGATATTGGGCTTACAATAAGTACCACGTTGAAATACGACTCTGTAAACAGAACGTGTGTGACATCTTTCCGCAGCTATGGCTCTGGGCGGCACCGGCACACTTACCCTGCAGCCGTGGCTCTGCGCACCAGTGCCTCCGTGGGTTCCGACAGGCGTGCGGGGAGCAGCAGCTCGGCAGGCTGCAGGCTGCACACCCGCGTCTCCAGCTCCGAGCGGGTCTCGGTGTCCCAGAAACCATCCAGCAGCACCTCCCCGGTGGCGGGCTGCACGGCCTGTGCACGAACACAAGGAGTCACGAGAGGTGCACCCGCCCGGGAACACAGTGACACCGCTGACCCCACACACCCCACACCGCCTGGTGCTTGCCCAGGCCAGACCCTCAGGGAGCCAGAGGTTTCCAGAGGCCCCACACCGCACCCTGCCTGCCCCCCAGGTCCCAGGCCTCATGCTCCTGATGGGGTGAAGTCAGGAGAAGTCAGCAAACCCTCCCGCACCTGCGCTTCCTCTCCGGGAACCGGGTACCAAATAAACCTGCCACCTCCCCTGCGGGGCTGTCCTGATCATCGAGTCCGGACACAGACATGGGAAGGGAGTGCACTGCGAGGCCCTGGCCAGTGGATGTTGCCACACAGACAACAACTGACACAGGGCTCCAACCTCACCCCTAAGCCACCACCAAGGCCACCTCGCTTCCTACAGAGTGCTGACACATTGAGCTAATGCATAAAAAGTATTTTTGTGAAAAACAAAATGAAATGTAACAAATTTGGAATGAAACCCAAGTGGACAGTCACTCCAATGATGTAACCACGACAACCGACAGCTGCTCATGCCACACCCAGTCAAGAAGCACAAAGAAAGGGAACAAGTTCGAGGTCTGCAAGAAGCTACCCAAAGCAGGTCCTGGCACAGCAAAAGCCCTGGCCCTAGGATGGAAAGCCATCAGCCCGATGCCCTGGCCACCCTCATGCTCTCTCCACTCCCAGGCACATGGGAGGTGCTCAGCAGGAGGAAGGACAAATGCCTGTGCTGTGCTTCCCAGAGGCAGCATAGCCGAGGACAGCAGAGGACACCCGCCCACAGCTCAGCAGGTCCTGGCTGGGCTGCAGGCTGAGAAACTCGGATGGGGCAGCGGAGACCTGCGATGCTCACAGCAGCAGTCTAGTCACTTGTCACCAGCAGGGAGGCCCACAGCACAGACCCTAAAATGCTACAGGACAGAGTGACCACAGACCACAGCAACACCGGACAAGGAATCTCAGGTGCAAGAAGAATGGAAAGCAGCAGAGCCCAGAAGAACGCTCGAGCCCGCTGGCATCCGTACAGGAGAACACATCAGGGCACACTCACAGCATGCTCCCAAAGCTTAAGGTGACAGAGCCAGCGTGAAAGGAAAGGAAGCTGTTGTCTCATGAACCTGGGTTACCATCCCCTGCAATCCCAGGAAGGGACATGAGGACTTAGGGGCCGCAGGCAGCCACAGTCCTCACGTGGGCGCCCTGTGCACTTCCGCTTTATGCATTTTTCCATGCGGATATTTCGTAAGTTTTGCAAATCCCTCTATCTGTAGCTTGAGAAACTTTCTAAATTCTAGCCCTGTGTTTCCTCTAGAGACCACGGCCGCGGACTGGGCACGCTAGGACACACACCCAAGCTTATGCCCCGTCCACAACCGAGCCTCTACAAAAGTCATCTACGGATGTTCAAATAGCAATCGGTCAGCCAGCCAAATTCTCTGTTGTGTACTTCACCAGAGAAACAGTCTGTATCATTCTATCTTCAACATCTGTTACACTGCGACAGACAAGAGCTGATCACGTGCTTAAATTTTAAAAACTACTACAGTTAAAGATGTACTAATGCCCCTGAAAATCCTCACCCTTGTTTTGAACTCTGCTTTCTTTCTCTTTGGGGAGGGCGGTACCTCGTGCTTGCCAGGCGGGGTGCTTGTGCTGCTGAGCTAAATCCCCAGCCCGCTCTGAATGCTCTTATCCCATGGTCCTTGCCGCTCTGCAGCAGCTCTACAGTCCTAGCTGCTGTCTTTATGGAAGGCGATCAGAGTGGTGAACACTGCTGCCAAGCGCCATCTAGTGGAAAGGCAACTCGCAGCAACATGACCCTATGTCATCCTCTATAGTCACCAGATCTGCCACCTGGCTCTTCGAAAGGGAAATAACTTGAATTAATTCAGGACACCGAGGCAGCCAGGGCAGTGCGACTAAAGAACCTCAGGAAAGAGGACTCCAGAGCTGTGCAGAAGGTGGCAAGGACGATGGGCTGGGTGTGCTCGAAGCCAGGAGGAGGGTTTTGAGGGGATTCATGGCAACGCAACGTGTCTCTTGCTGTAATACACTGATTTTAAATTTAAATAATCACCACATCTGTCTATGCCACTTCCCACACAGGACACGGAGAAGCCCAGACCACAGGCACAGGGCCGCTCAGGGGGCTTTGTAAGAACGCTCCCCTCGCCTGCAGGCTGGCCACCAGCACCCCGGTGCCTGGGCATGTGTGACGCTCCTTCCGGGGGAACAGCAGGGAGGACCACGCTGCGGGGAAAGGAAGGCAAGCACCCCTTTGGCCCCAGTCAGGCAGTGAGAGTGATCCACGTGGCCCGGCCCGGGGAACGGCCCGGCCTGGTGAATGTGAACAAGAGCTCACAGAGAGAGGTACACCAGACCCAGGCTCAGGGCGTCACCAGCCCAAAGGCGGCTACTGAGTCAGGGCCCAAGACATCACCTACAGAGCAAACGACAGCGTTCACTGTGCCATCACCATGCAGTAGCTGTGTCTCAGTGCACCGTGCCCGCACTGCCCTGCACACTGAGCTTCTGGGAACCGGGAAGCAGCGCCCTGCAGAAGCTGAGAGCGGGTAAGCTGCTATCTGCTGCCAGGCTCAGCTGCCTGTGCCAGACACAAGTGCTTCTCAAGGGACAAGAGCACACCAAGCCATGCAGCTCCAGGGCAATACCTCCCCCCGGGAGGACTCCCAGGGCGCCGAGCTGCATGGTACGGAGACGCCGGAAGGGGACTGCCGGGCAGGGAGGGTCCCTGTCTCCAACAGCAGGTGTTAAAAAGGCAGGGGACAGCTACCCTGCTTTTGCTTGGCTTCCAACAGTACACAGAAGTATAACAGTCCCAAAGATGTCCTGGACTCTGAGCAGAGCCCCAGTAACCTGAAAACGGGCAAATTCCACCACAAAGTCCAGAATTCTGGCGAGATCAATCAAACTGTGACTCCTGAGCTCTGCGTATCTGAAGGCTAAACGTGAATATTCCTAGTATTAATTCAGCGTGACACTTTCTATCATCCAATTTCCCCTGGATTTCTCTTCCTCCAGCTCTGCCCAGGACAGTCTCATGACCCTTCCAGTTTAGGCTCGAACCCTGAGAAGACATCTGGGATGGTCTTCGGTATTCACACAGGCCCTGACTTAGCGTTTTCTTCTACAACCTGCGCCTCAGCAAGTTCGTGGCTGTTACTGTGTTCACCTCTGACCCTAAAGTCCTAGTGCTCAGTAACCAGCCAGAAAAACAACCAAACCAGCTGGGTTTCACCACAGCACATAGTGCCGGGCAGTGATTGGAGAAAACAGAACTAATGATCTAATGCGCGGCATCCTAGGGGAAATGTGCAGAGGCCATGGGCATCTGTCATGTGTTTTTCATCTGCCTAGCACTTACCACCAGGCCGATGAAAACGGTGCCCTTCCTCCGGTCCTTAACGCCTTCCTCGCCTTCGCAGACGCACAGGAGATACCCAGTAGAAGTGTCGGTCATCACCTCCTCCACGCTGGCAGCATCACCCAGCTTGACTAGTGGGTTCACATGTGACAGTGGTTAAAGACGACCGAGCCATGGGCGGGCCCATGAATGCCACCCCTCTCCTCTACGGCTGTGGTCCACTGTCCTGGTACTTCCCAGGTGGCATTCGCTGTGACCACAGGCCTGTGCCATCCCGTCCCTGCGCTGTGAGGTCCAGATGACAGGTGGCAACCGTGTTCCCACCTGCAAAGCCCTCGTAGAGCTCACTGGACCTGGGGAGCCCCAGGACTGACCCACTTATTCCAGTGATGCTGACACTGGATGCTTAACATTCCCGTACCCACTAATTCCACAGGTCAAGGCCTATGTATGCTAAAACAGTGTCCCGATTTCTTCCTTTACAGTGCCTAAAGCTCCCAGAAACGACAAGAGAATTTTCTTAAAACATAAGAAACACACACACACACACAAACACACAGCTGGGGATATAGCTCAGCGGCATGAGTGTCCACCTGGCAAATATAAGGTCCTGAGTTCATTCCTATACTAACACTCACACACACGCACACACACACATACGTGTGTGTGTGCACAGGTGTGTGTGCACAGGTGTGTGTGCATGTGTGTATAAACAGTTGGAGCCTTGAGGACCCAAGCTGCTTCACTTAAGCAGGCGACTCTGGGTGCCAGCACCCCAAGTCTCAGGAGTCAGAAGCCCAAATGCAGCTAAGGCGCGCAGGGGGGGCGGGGCTTCAGAAACAGGCTCCCAGGGAGAGGCCACACTCCGATGACAGACCAAATTCAGTGACCGCTCGGCTTAGACCCACACAGGGCTGTGAGGGACTCGGGGTCCGTCCCAAGCCAGAAGCCGCACACTGCGGTGGCGCTAAAAGGACACAATAACCTGTGAATCTGGGCCAGAGCTGAGCAGGTCCCGAAACAAGCCGCTTCGCAGTAACAGGAGTATTATCCCCTTCACACAAGGTCCTTTACAGTCTCCTTCCGCTGCACTCTTTTATCCTAACAGTCCTGACCCCACCCTACAGTACACATTTTTAAATGCATTTAAAATTTGGACTAAAAAAGGGATTTTATGTCACTGCTTGCTTCAAGTGACACCTCGTTACTTTATGGGCGACACTTTGGGGCCACCACGGGCACACTCAGCACACTCCCACAGTGATGAAGCTTCCCCCACACCCCCCTCAATAAAAAGTGTGTCACGAAGGCGACAGGGAATGAAGGGGGCCTAGTGGGGCACTGCACAAGCATGTAACTGCATGCGAATTCCAGCTTTCCTGCCCCTCTTTACAGGAAGTGGGTTACGCTCTCAGTCTCACCCCAGGAGACCTAGGGTGTTCCTGGGCCCCATCCCGCTATCGCCCAAGGGGAGGCACCGTTTCAGATCAGTCCCCGAGGGCCCATTTCCCCTCACCCCTAAAGTCCCACGGCCTCTCCTCTCACTACGGCGTCTGACAAATGCTTGTTCTGTCCAGGGTTAAAGCAAGCAAGCAACCTCACGCATCCAGAAGGTTCCTGCTCAAAGTACAATTTTTAAAAACTTCTGTCATCTTAAAACAGGGCCCTGTCACACGTAAGGGAACAATCCCACTGAAAAAGGGTATCTTCCCCGATGAGCGTGGCCTTCGTGTAGAGCGCAGTCAGCTTCCGGGCGAAGAGGGAACCTCTGCTGTCGCCAACCGCCTTTAGGGCCGCCGTTTCCGTCTGCTTCACGACCCCCACCTTCAACAAGGACAAGCGAGATGGAGTATCCAATCTGGTCACTTTACACCTCATTTCAAAATGCCCAAGGGCTACTGCTGAGGCACCTAGCGGGAATATCTTCACTCACAAAGTCCACAAGTAAGGTCCGGCCATGGGCACCACACACACGTGGCAGCTGTGGACGGATCACCAGGGAGTGTCTGCCCTTGAGCTCCTAAAATACTCCACCATAAAACCTAACAAGATCGCTGATTGATTGGTTATCACCTGCACTATGCGGGACTGAACCCAGGGCCTTTGCATTGCCCTACACCCCTGGCCCTTCATTTGTTTTTATTTTGACACAAGATCTTTCTGGGTCACTAAGTTGCCCAAACTGAGGTCCAGCCTGTGACGCTCCTGCCTCAGCCTCCCAGAGTGCTGTTATGGGTCTAAGAAAATGTGTCAAAAGCCATGATATGGTGCTGGTAATTATGATACTTTCATTTCTCCAAAATGCCAAATCCTAAACCAATCGAAGGCTGCCTCCCGCCTCACAAGGCCCGGTCGCCGTCCCAGCCTCCCGTGGGGCAAAGCTGGAGCTGACCTTGTAGCCCTTGGCCACGAGGCGGCGCACGTGCACGAAGAGCCTGTGCGTGGGGATGCTGGCCGTCATGAAGCTGTGGTCCAGGTGGCAGTAGATGTTGAGCTCCCGGGCAGCAACCTAGGCAGTTCCAAAGAAAGCGTTAGCTCGCTTCTCCGGAACCCCGGTGCAGGTGCGGGCGAGTGCCCAGGCCTGGTGCACTTTTTTAAGTGTGCTGCAGAGTTTTAGCACATTCCCAGCTGCACCGCCGTGGCACCTGTGGCACTGTCCCACATCTACCTCCAGGGGCACAGGCGCCCGATGGGGCATGAGTCGTGAGACTGTGCCCCTCCCCACGAACGTGTGACAGGCTGAGCTGCGTACAGAAGCCTGCTGTTCCTGGCAGGTCTGGTGGCCTGGCTGCAGCTCCAGCATCGAGGACATCACATCGGGTGTCTTCTCCCCACGTCCTGAAAGGTCCCCAAACCTGACAGTGCTGCGCCTCCCCGCAACAAGGCTACTGAATCCAAACAGCATGCAGGGAAGAGGGCAGGAATTCACTGTGCAAACAACCAATGACGGGGAGACCGCAGGGCACAGGGCAAGGAGGAGCCTGCTGGGATGGAGGCTGAGGGAGGAGGAGCCCGGGCCTGGTGAGCAGGTCAGTGACACTTGACGGGGTATCAGGAGTGCCCACCCAACCTCACGAGGAGACCTGGGTCCCCACTGTGATTGGGCCGGGGCTCACTCCTCACCCAGTGCCTCCGCCCCGATGCCAAGCACACCCATCCCAGCCTCAGGACACATCTTGAGCCACTGTGGCTCCCAGGATCTGACATGGTGCACAGTGTGACACTGGCCCAAAGCACACACCGTCTGTTCTGCCCCAGGACTTGGGGAACAGGAGGAAATGAGAAGACTAAACCTTCACGTCCCCTCCTTGGGCAGGACACAGCCCACTCACTGCCCTCTGCTGCCCTGTAACCCCAGCAAGGCTGCTCCATGAACGGGTCACCGCCATCCACGACACCCAACACAGGCATCACCAGCAACACTTGCCCCAAGGGTGCCCACCACGTGCATGAACCCACTGTCCACCAGCAAAGCCTCCAACCCCAGACACCCAGCTGGACACAGAGGGAGCAGGAGTGACCACACGGGAGCAGGCACATTCCACTGGGCCCTAATCATGACCCTGGCAGTGGAAACAGGCGAGTTAAGAGGAACTTTCCTTCATCTCAGTCCTTCTGTGCCGAGTCTTCATCAGCAAACACAGCGCTGTGGTGGCACTGTGGCTCATTCACCCATCAGCTGACCCAATCAAGTTTTTTGGGTTTTGTGGGGTTTTTTGGTGGTGGCATTGTGGGTTGAACCCAGGGCCTTCACACTGACTACATCCCCAGCCATTTTTCTGTTTTCTAAGACAAGGTCTAAGCTGCTAAGTTGTACAGGATGGGCTCAAACTTAGTATCCTCCTGCCTCAGGCTCTGAGAGAGCTGGGGTGACAGCCATGCCCCGCCACAGAATCAGCACTAACATTCCGAAAATCTCCTCTCCTTCCCTATGAGTCTACCTCCCACCAGGTTTTCTGCTGCTTATTTTCAGTTTTTGCTTTAAATGGCACCATGTTTTAAGGTGGATGGATCAAGCGAGCTTTTTCACAAAGAAAATGAAACACAAATGCTGAAAAATACCTAAGGGCAGGGAAGAGCCACGAAAAGGAGCCGCTCACCTCCGCGTCTTCCCCGAAGAACCTGTACTTGTACCCGCACTCCACGCACAGAACAGCGTCCGGGTGCTGCTGCTTCAGCTCCAGGTACTGCAGCTCCAGCGGCGTGTACACGCTCTTAGAGCGCTTGTTGACTGCTCTAGAGTCAGAAGGCTTCTGGAAACTCTCAGGACTCCCTTGCGATGGCCCAAATTCACTGTCCTGATGACCAAAGGATTTGGGTCATTTTAAAAGTACTAACTGGACACTAAGTCCCTGGAGAATGGAAGCACAAATTGGCAAAAGGTGAACACCTGGCCACTGCAGGCACGGTCTCTGCAGGCTACTGTGTTCCCCAAGGTATCTGTGGCCCGGGTTTCTCAAAGTCAGAGCTGAGAAAAGCTACCAGACAAAAGAAACTGTCACTAAGGAAAATCTGAAAGCACAACTATGTTAACGGTTTGCATACTTCTTGTTAAATCTGGTTCCGTTCAATCTGGTGTTCTGGTATTAACATTTCCTGGGTTAACGTTGACTCCTGGTGAGGAACGCACAAGATGGGGAAACCGCCTCTGACAGGAAAGCTGCGGGCAGCAGTTCACTCCAACAAAGAACTGGAATTGTTTCGGCAAAGAGATGCGAGAAAGAGCTATTGGAAGCTACGCCACGCAAAGCTCTATTCGCAAGGCCAGTACTCCTGTCCTCACCTTCCTGTGATGAAAACTGTAACTAATCCCAGTTTAGTTAGAGAAATCCCTTGCTTATTAGACTCAGTTCAGACAAAGGAAAAAGGAGACTGAATCATCACTCTGTCAGCGCCAACATCTAAAAACTGAGAGTCATCCCTGAATGTCGGTCACTTTCTCGTTACTGGGATAAAAACTCAACACCCCAGCCTAAGGAGGAGACGCCTACTTGGGCTCAGAGCTGTTGGAGGACTCCCCGGCTCCCAGCAGACGGGTCTGGCAGAAGAAAGGGGGCTAAGTCATGAGGCCAGAATCCGAGTGAGAGGAGGAGGAGCAGGACAGGGCTCACCCTTCCAGGTCACGCTCAGGGGCCCCTGCAGCCAGACCCACCACCCACAGCACAGGCAGCTACTGAGTCTCAGGTGGGCCAATCGCCTCCTACTGAGGGGACGTCTGGGGCTGGGCATTAACACCTGACTGAAAGACACAGTGACCAAAGAGGAGAAGCATGGGGAAAGTGGCCCAGGCATGCAAGTCTAATTCCCTGAGAAAACCCAGAAAAATGCACTTTGTGTTTGCCAAACGTGTAAAAGCTGCAGCTCCGCTGGACCAGCAGGTGAAACCAGCAACTTTCCAAAGAGGCCCAACAACCTTCAGGGACCAGCAGGCAGAAGACGGCAAGGTGTGGAGGGCTGCGGCCAGAGAAACGCACCAGGTCTGAGGCCGGCTGCGGGCAATTCTGGTAGGCTTTTCTCTTCTGTTTCTGTGGCTGTTACCTAAAACCCAGGAGCACTACATACTGCTGTAGCTTGGCATAACTTGGCCCTGCATTTAATTAGTGCCCTGCAGTTGACCCAGGAAAATGGAAAATTACTCAGGGTGTAAGTCCCATGAGAAAAGCAGAATGAGCTGTACTCACAGGAGAAAACTTCACCTGCTCAACAAAAGAAGCAGGATACAGGTGTCAACCAAAAATTAATGTAAGATTCTAGCTAAATTATTTCCAACAAGATGTCTTTTTGTGCTTCTCTGTTTAAAGGCTTTGTAATTTTCCAGTTCAGGGCCACTCGGTGAGACTCTGAAATGGGTCCATGCGAGTGGTTGCTGAGCTCAGCTAATTAAATTCCAAATTTATCAACTTGGCTGCTTGGATTCCTATATTGTTTACAAACCCATTTCACATACTGTAAAAGTTAATCAACACTTACAAAAATATACACAACAGAAAAAAATAATTTTTTTATCTCACTAATTTGCAGAATAAAATAAGCTTCCAGGCAGAAAACAAAAACATAAAACAAAAAAACTTGTCTGCATGGGATACTAACAATATGTCAATTTGAATACTTAAATATTAAGCAATGTTTGAAAGTATTCAGGTGGAAATATTTCTCAGCTATATTATCTTTCATATTCCCAGAGCTAGCATAGCAAACTTCTCTTAAATTTCTTTTTTTCCAAGTCAGGATAATCAAGATAAATTGCAAAGCCTATCAAGAATTATGGCATTGCTAGTCCTGTATGAAAGGTCCCAAACCCCTGGCCATTTAAGATTATTTGGTAGCTTTTTAACCATCTATCTGTCACTTTCCTGCCACTGAACAGCTTACATTTGTAGTAATGTCCATATATTGCTTCTGAGTAACTCTTCTATCTGATCACTTCTAATTTTCTATATCAGATATAGATATATCTCAGCAGCACAGCACCTGCCTGGCAAGCAAAGGTCCTGAGTTCAATTCCTGGTACCAAGAAAAAAAACAAGCAATTTCCTGTGTCATAGAAATGCCACATCAAGCTATTTTAATACTCAAGTATTCAAGTTGACTTAATGGTTAGTGTCACACATAGACAATTTTTTTTTTCCTGGACCATAAGATATACTATGGCAGCCATTTGGGATTTACTACTATCTTGTTTTGAAGTGCTATATCACTTTTACTGTTTTGTTTGATTTTATTATGTCTGATGGTATGGGCAGCTATTTTGAAGATGAGGCATTATGGTAACCATTATTGATTTCCTATTATCTTGTTTTGAAGTCCTGTATCATTCTCATTGTTTTGTTTTGATTGGCTTTATTCTGTTTCACTTTGTTTGGTTTTATTCTCTTTAAAATAAAATGTTGCTGGGAATTTAGCTCAGTGGCACAAGCAGCTCCGTGGCAAGGGCAAGATCATGAGTTTGATCCCCGGTACCAAAAACATAAAATAAAATAAACTGTTAATAAAGTGAGCTCTAATGAGACACCTTCTATACTGGATGATCACCACACCCAGTGAAGCAGTCTTTTTCCCCTAGTGATCTAAGGTGAACTAACCTTAGCATGGCTAAGAAAGGAATTCATGGATCTGGATTGTGTGGAAAATTACAAGCAAACTTTTGTTGGCTTGAGCAATTTTCCAAAGATAGCTAGCTTTCATGAGAATGTCAATGACTCAAAAAAAATGAATCTATATACCTAGAGATAAATAAAAAAACACATCTGAAATCACAGGTGTCCCTATGGGCATATAGTAAGAGCTTTTAAGAAACAATTATACCCAATTTTCAGTGAAGACCAAACAAAATTCAGAGGGAAGGTTCTAAATACAAGTTTTTCATTTGTTTGGTTTTTGTGATTTATTTTCACCAAGTGATTCTAATTTACATATAAGACTGAGAACCAATCACTAATCTCAATTATAGCTTTCAACAGTTAAGTTTCCTGATTGTGCAGTCATAGAAACCATCAGTGAGTCCCACAGTAAAAAGCAGACGAAAGAGCTCCTAATCAGGTGGCGTACCTTTGAGTTTGCTTTACAGCTGCCAAGCACTCAACTGAAAACCTCAAAGGGTCTAGACTTGCTGCCTTGGGGATGTCCTGGGCAAACCAAGGCAACTAAGTGCTAAAGAGGACGGTAATAACCCTCTGCTTGTATTACTTACCCATGAAGCATCACTAGTCCAGGCAGGATATCAAAAACCCCTAGAAGTTTTTGTTTATTTATTGTGAACCAATATGTAATGAATTAAATTCCCTAATACATAATAAATTAAAATTTCCAAAGATTACAAGAACAAAACACAAAGATACAAAAGCTAAATAGATGTCAGCCAAGTTTGGGAGCCAAAGCCCAGAGGGACCCAGAGACCCAGAAGTATTTCAAATGCTTCCTCTGCAATTGGACATCTGTCAACGTAGCAACAACGTACCTTTTGATCACTTTTCGATTTGGAATCTTCGGAGCAAATGGCATTCTTTGCACGCTGAAGACTGATGTCCTCAAAATCAGTACATTTTGGTAGAACTGCAAATCCCCCCTGACGAGGTTCCACCTGTGTTCTATTTTGAGGGAGGGCAGAATCGCAGCAGAATTCTTTCAGTTTTTCCAAAGACTGTAAAGTAATCTTGGTCCTCAGACATCGCTTTGGCTCTTGGGAAACAAATGAGAAGAAAACATAGCGAGTGTACTCTGGCCCCAGTGTGTCAGCTCACAGCCTGCATAGGACTGTTTAAAGAGGGAGAGTCCCATTTAACTCATGAGCCTAACAAGGTGATAAAGAAAGATCACCGGCTTCTCCGTAAAGATGACCTACTGAGACATCTGTGTAATTTCACTTACTACTGAAGCCCTCGCTAGAACTATAGGAGAATTTTGCTTCTGTTGGCTTTTAGATATAAGGAGGACAGGACAGAAAAGGTGACAAAAATACATGAAATACGTGAAGCGAGAAAAGAAAATGAATGACCAGTTCAGCTCGAGTCAGTAATTAAGAAAACCCAGGGCAAATCCTACTGAAGAGACTTTGTGTCAGAGCACAGTACTCAGGCAATGCAATGAAAAGCAGTTCTAAAAGAGCAATGGCTCAAAGCAGTTTCATTCCTAGCTTTTCTCCACTTGGGCAGCAGACTGGAGCTTTCCCTGGAAGGGGACACTGGAAATGCAGACCACATGGACACCGAGACCCAAGCCCAGACCATGGAGCTCCCTACTCGGGTACTCTTACCAGGGGAGGCTTTTCATGTTGACCCTAAAACCAAACTTTAACCTTCATGCAAAAATAGGTACCTCACATGTTTGTCCCCAGTGGGCGGGTATGTTCACTGAACTGTTATTTGTTTACTCGTGCATTTATTTGGGCTCCGTCTCTGGGGATTTCCCATTTCCTCTTATTACATATTTTCTGAGACCCAAAACTAGAGGAAAATCTGCTCTACCATCTCTACCCAACACCAGCTCTGAAAGTTCAGAAGTTCACAAATGCTACTGTTTTCCAATGTTGTATGTGTGTGTGTATATGTGTGTTTGAGTGCGCGCGCGTGCACGTACATGCACGTGCACGCATGCACATGCGCACACACACGCATATGTATACATGTTATCAGAGGTGCTAGAGATGATGCCCAAGCCTCACGTGTGCTGGCAAGTGCCTTTCTACTGAGCTACCCACTAGCCCTCAGTGCCTTTGAACACAGCTTTGTGCAAAACAGAGGGCAGCGCTATGTAACCCAACATGGAGGGTCGTCAACATGTTCTGCTGAGTGGAAAAAGAAAGCTGCAGGTTAGCATATATAGAATAACGCACCCTAGGCTGGGCATTGGTGATGCACTCCTGTAATCACAGCACTCGGGAGGCCAAGGTAGGAGGGTCACTGCAAGTTTGAGGCCAGTCTGGCCTAAACAACATAGTAAATTTTTGTCTCAAAGAGACAAAAAGAAGTGGCCCTGAAGCAAGGCCAGCAGATTGCTGTAGCTGCTGGTTTCAAACAGGAGCCCAAAGAGAATTCTTTCTGTGGTCTGCTGTCCATTTCAGAACTTTGGAACTGTAATGGTCAATTCATCAGAAAGAAACAGCAGGTGTGTGTGGCAGACTTTCTGCGGCCTGCAAGAGAGAGACCTCGGGACCTGCACCATGCGGTTGACTTGGGGTGCCGGGAGAACAAGGAACTCCTCTCCTCTCTGGGGGATGGCTGTGAGCCTGCCAGCACACAGGCTGAGAATCAAACATCTCATGTCGTCCTGTCCCCCATCCCGTGTCCTCCCCCCTTGCTTAGCAAGTGGGAGCCAGTGAACTACACATCTTGTGAAAAGATTGGCTATGTTATTTAGTATGAACTCGCCATATGCAAAGATATGGACAACCATGTGGAAGAAAACAAGCTCTCTGGTTGTCTAGCTTTGAAATTTATGCTTTCTCATGTCCCACTCTGTTCTGTTCTGTTTTGTTGAGTTTAATTTTACCCCCTTTAAAATAAAATTTTTAAAAAAGATAGAAAAAAAGTGCACCCTGTAAAATACAATAATCTGCTAATTTGTAGGTCGATGTGGGACCATATGGAAATGAAGAGGAAAATCTGGACGAACACAGAGTGGCCCGAACAGCAAGCAGCACCTCCCTGAAAGAGAAGGCTGTGAGGTCTTCACTGTCCACCTTCCGAATCTCTACTGCTTGACATTTTTCTATCAAGAATGTTTCATTTTTGTAACACGGCTCCTGTGAATAAGTCGGGAGAGCTCTGCTGTCCCCACCTCCCACACACCTCACCCGAGTTCAGGCAGGGGCAGCTTGGTCCCTGAAGGAAAAGGCGCTGCGCTTGGAGCCTTCTCCGCCCACTGGAACCCAAGACCCTGGGAGCCTCTGTGGCACAGGAGAATCTCCGCCCAGCACTCACCAGCCTCAACAGATGGCGCCGGGCCCCCTCCGCCTTCCTGTTCCTGGGTTTTCCTCACTTTCTTCAGAGGCACGGCACTCTCCGCCAGTCTCCTCTTCCTTCTGTCAGGTTTTGCAGCCTGTATCAGAAGATCAGAGAACAGAGGCGTTACCTCAGCTGGGAAGACTGGATGTACATGAAGTTAGTGAAGCCTCCCTTCTGAATGACCTGGAACGGGTTGCTGCCCAACACACCAAAGATGGAGCTACAGTGCTTTTAGCCGTGAAAAGGCCTTAGGTTAAGGTGGAAACCAGCACGTGTGAGCCTCAGCAACTCAGGCCCTGCAAGAATGTAGCAAAAGAAAGCCTCCTACCTTTGGTTACTTCCTTTATAGCCTCCACACACCTCAAATTATAAAACTTCAAATACAGCCCCTGTATCATTGTGGGGAACGTCTTCATTCCAGCACTCTGGGAGGCTGAGGCAGGAAGACTGAAAGTTCATGCCCTGAATGGAGAACTTAGCAATTTATGAGATTTTTGTCTCAAAATAACAAATACAAAAGGGTGGGGGATGTGGTTCAGTGTGAAGGCTCTGGATTCAATCCTCAGTACTGAAAAATAAAATATTTCTAACACATATCTACTGACTGAAGGCAAAATTAGAAGATAGGTAACAAACGAATAATGTTATCTTTGAAATGTTGTAATTCGGCCATCTCCTGTTTTGATAGCTTACATTCACTACTAAAGGTGCCACAAGACAATGGCTATTAGTTGGCAGGAAACCTGAGGAAAACTTAAGTCTCTCACCAAACTGCATGGAGAGGGTTGATGTAAAATCAAGTCTTTTTGAATTCATGAAACTACTGGTCACGTTCAAAAAACCACCCAAAAAGACAGGAGAGGAGCAATTTTAGGGGAAGACACCAGTGAACGGGTATTTTGAAGCAGTCTTGAAGGCCCTGCACTCACATGGGTGGCTGTCAGCAGGTATGCTCGCCTCTACCCCTCAGCCTGAGCAGCAGACCCCAGCCGGCGACCACTCCGGGCCTTTGCGGCGGCAATATACTCCATCTAGTTTACAAAATGTTTTCACCACCTAGTTTATTCTGGGGTCCGGGGATAGAACTCAGCAGCACAGTGCCTGCCCAGCGCGAAGTCAAGAGTTCGATCCCCGGTACCGGAGGGAAAAAAAAGTTTATTCTGCAGAAGGGTGGTGCAAAAGGAAGTACTCAGTGGCCGCGCATTCATTCGCATCTAATCTTCACCCACTCTAACCGAATGCCACGCTTCACACGATCGTAGGGGGCGCCCAGGAGTCCAGGTCCGCCCACTGTCCCAGCAACGCTGGACACACCGCTACCTATTAATAAGCACAGCTCTTTTTCCTGCGCCCACCTAGGGCAAAGGACGGATGCTAGCGGTTTAAAAACCCGTCCCTGGCCGCTGGCCCCGTCCACCCAGCAGAACGCAAGCTGCCCGCCCAGGTGTCCCATAACAACCAGGTAACCTGGCCCCCAGCGCCTGGGTTCCCTCACCCGCTCCTCTGCCCCGCCCTTCCCCCCCCCCGACCAAGCCCAGCATCCCGCGGGTTCTCGCGCGAGGTCCCGCCTCCCGCCCTCAGTCCCCGCCCACAACCCCGCCCCTCCAGGGAACCCACCTGCGGCAGGGCGGACGCAAGGGGCGCAGCGGACGCAGGGGGCGCTGTGGAGGCAGGGTCCGCTTGGTCGGCGGCGCTAGTCGGGGATGAGGTAGCTTTCACGCTTCCGGCTGGCTGGAAGAATCGGCTTAAAACGGCTTGCCTCCCAGGTGCTGGGCCCGCAGCACTCACACCGCCCGATGATGGCTTGCGGCGCGACATCGCGGGGGGGGGGGGTAGCCGGCGGGAGCGCGGGTGCCCGGGAGTGTGCGGGCGCGAGCACGCCGAGATTTCGCCGTCGGGGGGCGGGGCGAGGGCCTGCGTCTGAGCAATGGGGCTGAGGGGGCGTGGTAGCGCCAAAACCAATAGGAATGGAGAGGGTGGGGCCGCGCCTGCTCCAATGGGCAAGAGGGCGGGACCGCGCCTGCTCCAATGGGCAAGAGGGCGGGGCCGCGCCTGCTCCAATGGCGCCGAGGGGCGGTGCGGCCGTGGTTTGGCGCCAAACTGAGCAGGCCAGGGTCTTCCTGAGCTAGTTCGTAGCGCACCGCCGCCATGGTCCGCCCTCTGAACTGCATCGTTGCGGTGTCACAGAATATGGGCATCGGCAGGAACGGGGACTTGCCCTGGCCCCCGCTCAGGTACCTGCGGAGTCCATGGGAGTGAGGACAGGGTCCGACCTGCAATAGCCGGGGTAGGGGCGACTGCTCTGACGTCCCGGTCCCCAGGGCGACCCTGGGTGCCGAGTCGCGGTCCCCAGGACGCCCCTGGGCGCTGACTCTGTCCGGTTACCGCCGCCCAGCCTGGCCCGGGCCCCTGGGCTCCCCGGCCAGAGTCAAATCTGGGGCCACAGCCCCGGCGAGCCCTGCTGAGTGACGTCGTCTCTGACTTGCAGGAATGAATTCAAGTATTTCCAGAGGATGACCACAACCCCCTCCGTGGAAGGTAACGCGGTTTCTTACAGATTTGCGGGAGGATGGTTCTCCAGTGCACGTGCCGTGCGTGGAAAGTGACCCGTGCTACCCTGGGATCTTTTTTCTTACCAGCAATTTGGATGCAGTTCTCAAAATTCATCAAGCATTTACTTTTAATTTACACTTTTAAAAACTTTATGTCGGCGCAAGTATACCACTCATGTATTTGACGAAATTAGCAGCTAAGTAGAAGCCTGAGGGCCCTTGGGATGGAGCCCAGAGGATGTCTTTGGTTTTGGTGTTTGGTGTTTTGGGTTTCTTGAGAACTGGGTCTCGGTATGTAGCCCAGGCTGGTATCAGACTTGCTCTGGATCTTCTTGCCTTAGCCTCCTGGGTACTAGTGATATGAGGAACGAAACTCAACCTACTGTATGTCAGCTATGAGTTTGTGTTTTAAAATTGAAGAGTGAATTTCAGGAACAATGGAGTTTAAGAGCAGAATATATTTATGGAGAGAAAGAAAGCTTCAGTCAGAGAGACAGAAGGGGTCCTGGGCAGGTTGTCAAAGACCCTGTCTTTTCTAGGGACTTTTATAGAGTCAAACTAGGAGGTGAGATGGGTCCAAGATGGGAAAAAATGGGAACTCACCTGAGGTGGGACAGAACTATGGTCAACCAATAAAATTAATTGTTCAGATAAAATGGAGTGAATCATTAGCAAATGGGGAAGTGAGTTATGTAGCAAGCAGGCATGCCTAAAGAGGAGTGACTTTTCCCTTAGAGGGTTGGCATGGTGATTCCTGGCTTCCTCAGGGTGATAGAGGCATATTTAAAATATCAATCTTTAGAATGTGGGTATATTTGTGTGATCTTTTGTCTTTAGTCCTGGCCCACAGCAGGAAAGGTCTGTCTCCCCCACAGTTGCAAGGTATCTGGTCTTCTGCACTGGCTCCTTTGAGGACCTAGCCCTGTCTGACTGCCTATAATATTTTTATCTAACTCAGTTGCCTGTAACACTAAGATTGCAGCCTACACCATCTGGCCAAGAGGGGGTCTTAGAATAGCTGCTACAGTGATAGATGGTAAAACCTGAATCAGGGCTCTGGGGAAGAGAAGATTAGAACTTTCTAATCTTCTCTTTTTATGGTGCTAGATGTCAGGTGTCTGGAGAAAATGGTGAGACTCGTAAGTTGTAACAGTTGTAATGAGCATGATGTTCACTAGAGAAAAGGATCTTTTACTAAGAAACATCTGCTTAGTAAAAGCTAAAGAGCTGATACAACCTCTGGTGGGTCCTGAGTATGGGCAGGTAATTTACCTTTGACATGGATGTCTTTTTTTGTTTTTGTTTTTAGTACGAGTGATCAAACACATGACCTCACACTTACAAGCAGGCACTTATGCCACTGAGCTAAATCCTAGGCCCTGACACAGATATCTTTTCACTTTCAAGGTTTTTCCTTCTAAGTAATTAAAAAATAGGACCTATGTGTATAAGTTTTTATAGGAGACAACTGAACATGTTTTAATGTAAGTTGAGTAGACTATTAAAGACATACTTAATTTTTTAAGTATGACAGTTTAAATCTACAAAGTGTGAAATATGAATAGTCATACTATATCAGACAGTTGTAACCATACTTACTAGCTGATGAGCATTGTTCTAAGTCTTAGGTACCCTCAACAACTGTAGAGGTGGGAACTACTCTTATCTCTATTTTATCACTAAGGAAAGTAAAACAAAGAGTTAACAAGACTTAGCTAGTTGATGACAGATTACATTCAACTTTGACCTGGAATCTTTACATTATCCATGTTGCAGCTGATTAAAGGTAAATATTTGTTATAAACTGGATAAAGTCAAAGGGAAAAATAGGTACTACATTTAGGTAACAAGTGATAAATGTGAATTATGATAAAGCTGTTTTGCTGTTTTGAGTTTTGTTGTTATTTTGCAGTACTGGGTGTGAAACCTAGGGTCTGCTTGCTGAGCAGGTGCTCTACCCCTAGGGTACCTACGTCCCCTGCCCTGGTTTGCCCTTCTTAAAGAAAATCCACTAGATGGCACCAGAACAATCATGTCTATGCATATACATGTGGTGGATGTGAAAGTACGTGTATACGCCTCAAATGAACTTACCATTTCTGTGTAATTTTATAGGTAAACAGAATCTGGTGATCATGGGTAGGAAGACCTGGTTCTCCCTTCCTGAGAAGAGCCGACCTTTGAAAGACAGAATTAATATAGTACTAAGTAGAGAACTCAAGTAAGTACCATAAATATAAACTGTTCACAACAAAATTGTGTCCCATTAGAGTACAGAGCAGTAATAGTATAGAAGTAGCACTGTCGAAGCTGCTTAATGTCACAAAGGTGATCACAGAAAATGAATAACCTGTTATACTAAGTGACAATTTATTCTGCTACTTAGGTGATTGATGATATCAGTTTGACTGTTACATTAAATCTCACTAGGTGACAGATTTTTAAAGAGTAGACAGGCTTAAAGTCACACAGTGTGATCAGTTACATTTTTCCTGTTATAACTGCGGATAAGGCTTTGTACTTGTGTGCTTTACTGGGAGTCTGAAGGTAAAGTCTTTCAAAGTGTTGAAATGCTGCCAGAATCCTCAGAGGAGATTGTCTAAAGCTGACTCTGCTAAGAATTTTCTTGTTGTCCAGACTCACGTGAATCTGTAGTTTCTGATGCCTGGAAAAGCCCTGGGGCCTGGGGGTGGGGGATCAGCTTGCCTGTGAAACCAGCACCAGTGCTGTGACTTTGACCATGGCTTTGACATCATTCACTGTGTTATGCGGAATCCTGATTTCCACTTGCTTTTGTTGTTATTGCTGTTGACATCGGCCATAACCTACCAGAATAACTTCCTAATGGTTTGTTTTTGGCGGTTTGGCTTGGTATTGAGGTGGGATGGGGTGGGCAGAATTAACCCTGCAGGGCTTTGGTGAACACACTTCTTGTGTACTGGTGAGGTGATCACCCAAAAAATGCAGTATCCTCAGCTACTTCCATAGCGCAAAAGTCCTTTCCCGTGTGGATCAAGGTCCAAGCAGAGAAGCAGACACAGTAGAAGACAGAGATGCAGAAATTTCATTGCCAGGAGTTGGATTCACACTTGGCGATGTGCCTGTGAGTGCAAAAACATTTGGACAGGCTGTGAGGAAGGGCAGGCGAAGCTCTCCAGGGAGGCCTCAGCCCTGCTCTTAGCCCTTTTCAGCTGGAAGAGAGTGAATAATCCCCATCACCTCTTGAGCAGTCATTGTCAGAACTACTAGGCCAAGGGCAGTTGTATAATCCCTAAATACCAGGCTTGCTGACCTTGAGTTATAATTTCTCTTCTGCATCTAATTACTCGAAGGCCTAGTTCTGCAGATTCCTTATTTATACAGGGCGGTGCCGCCCTGGGGGAGGTTGAGAGACATCAAGTTTGTTGACACATCAATGAAATTATTTAACTTTTTCCTTTGTACTTTTAATTACTTAATTAGTAATACTTGTTTTTAAATATTTAACTCATTCCTGTATTGTTCAAAACATGAAAGTTTTAATATCATACCAGACTTTCTACATTTAGATATTGTCTTTCCAATATCATATTGTGAAAATTTTCCAACATACAGAAATAACTACATTAAACAGCTGTATACCTACCACTTCCATGTTCCCAAGAACTTTCTTTTCTCTAGTTTAACACATGTCCATCCAATAGCTGGGCGTGGCTGGGTATGCATTTCAAGATTAGTGGCAGTGTTTTCTCCTTAAGATTCCATACATGTCATTAACAAGAGTCCAGTACTTCTTTCACTTTTTCTTTTGGGTAAATATTATAGACAGTAAGGAAGGTAAGTTGCAATTGTCCACTTGCTAAGTTTTGCCAGTAGTATATACTTGTGTTCCCAAACCCTGTCAAGGACAGACTATCATGGTAACCCCATAATGCTCCATGGGGGCCTGCCTGGGTAATCTCTACACCATCATGGTAGACACAGCCATCCTTCTGGCGTTTTTCCACCACAAGGTGGCACACATGGTTTTGGTTTTTGGTGTACACAGACCACAGAGGCATAAACACAGGCCAGATATCCATCGTGAGCTTTACTGACGCTGAGGTCAGTAAAGCTTTTTGTCAGAAGGGTTCACATGCACAATTTTAGTTTCATGATCACTTCTTCGTACTCAGATCATTCTACCAGCATGGATAGATTTACAGAAACTATGATTTTTTTTTTTAAAACTCAGGGAACCTCCCCAAGGAGCCCATTTTCTTGCCCCAAGTCTGGACGATGCCTTGAAGCTGATTGAGCAGCCAGGATTAGCAAGCAAAGTGGACATGGTGTGGATCGTGGGGGGCAGCTCCGTTTACAAGGTGGGTGCAGCTGCCTGGGACAGGAGCGCGTGCTCTTCCCGCCTCCTCTCACTCTGTGCCCCCGTCTGCATGGGTGGATACTAGGTGGGCAGTGTGGAGCCTGTAGTGTGGAACTTAAAAAATCAAGCCCAAGCATAGGTAGCAGCAGCTCATTGTCCTAGGGTGAGTTACTCCGCATCAAAGTGTTTGTTAGGCACTGGCATGCAAAGTACGTGAAAATACAGAAGTACATTTTTCAGTCTTCACTTGTCTGTCTTATTTTTTTGACTGTGTTGCATAGATTTGTTGTATACAACATGTTTTGAATTATATGTGACGGAGTTATTACATCGACCCAAGTAGGGTGTGCATTATGTCACTTTTTGTGATCAGAACCCTTAAAGTCACCGGTAGTTTCCAAACTTACAGTAACACACTGCGCCTTGGGCTGTAGACCTTACTTATTCTTCCTACGTGAAGTGTCGTATCCCTTGAGCAGCAGCTCACCACGTACCAGTTTATTTTCAGTTCAAGACACTAGTGATGTTTGTTGCTGTTCGCAGTTGAAAGCCACGCAGAGTCTCTTGCTGAGAACCGTACCGTTTCACCCCGGGATGTGCCTGGTGGATGCCGTTAGCCCTGCCCCTGCGGGGAAGCGTGACTAGCTGAAAAAGGATACGCAGACACGCTTGTGTGACTTTGTTGATAGCAGAAAGCTTTTGCTCAGCAATCATCACGTAGTGTGGGGGCCGAGGAGAAGGGTTCTATGACTGCTTATCATCTGGGAATCTAGTGTGACAAAGCGAAAATATACCTTTTTCCTGATAGAAAATGACTTACAGAGTTTTAAATTTTTGAGAATAAATATAGAACACTCTGAGTCTTTTAAAATAGTACTGAAAGATTAACATTTATGGGGAAGAAGAAAATCAGCCTTTGGTGAGGGAAACACATACACCCAGAAATTCCTGGAGAAAGATGCAGTATGCAGGATCCTAGTGGGGCTTGTGAAAACTGTCAGGCCCTTTTTCTGCAAACTCTGACTTGCCTCTTTTGTAATGGGTGCAACAGAGACAGTTGCTCTAATCTTCCCATCCAAATGTAGATTTCTTCTAGGAAAGAAGTTCTTTGTTTTGTTCAGTCCTTTTGGGACGGGTCCGTGCTGCATTTACTTGAAAGCGAGTTCTGTGAACACTAGGTTCCCAGCTGCACCCGCATCACCTGGTTCGGGGGCACACAGTGTAAGCAGCGAAGAGCAGAGCGCCAGTGTCACCGGCGCCCAGGTGTTCAGCCTGACCTCCCGAGGGCTGCATGGAGGGACGTGGTGCACACCGCTGCGCTCGTGTGCGTCACGCTGTCTGCGGCTGCTCTTGCCTTCCAGAGTAAGGGCCGGGGCCTCAGATCCTGGACTGTTCCTCTCTGGGCCTTCCCGGAAGCACACGTACGCCATCAGCCCTGATGCAGAGCTGATGAGACTGAACTCTTAGGGTTTCTGTCATTTAACTCAGATTAAGGAAGCTGACACCTTCTGCTTTGTTTCGAAGGAAGCCATGGATCGGCCAGGTCACGTCAGACTGTTTGTGACAAGGATCATGCAGGAATTTGAAAGTGACACATTTTTCCCAGAAATCGATTTGAAAAAATACAGGCTTCTTCCAGAGTAAGTACAGAGCTATTAGTCCCAAGCGCATTTGGGTTTCCCACTTAGGAATCACAGAAGTGTTCTTTTTCTTCCCAGGGTAATTGGGGTGACAGTGTGATGAGGGAACCTCAGCCTCAGTAGCTCAGGCACAGTCGGGTTTTAAGGGCCGTGGCACAGAAGAGTGAGGCACGCCTACTGCTCCAGGGCTTCTGTCCTGCCTCTGCTAGGAGGGGGCGTGGCTGGCAGGTCACAGACAGACATCAGCAAACCACACATAACGCTGAAGCGCGGGGTTGGGAAGTCCTCTCCGAAGTGTGGCCTTCGAGAGCTCTGGCAGCAGAAGGCCAGCCGAGCAGGAACAGGAAGGACGTCTGGGAAATGGAAACAGGAGGCCAGAGAGCCAAAGGCCAAGGTGAGGCAATCAGTAGGGTGGTGGCCATCAGGGCTTAGGCCTGGTGCAGGTTGTGAGGCTCCCAAAGAGCACAGCATCACCAGCTGCTTTAAGGGGAGCAGACCAGCGAGGGAGAGGAGTGGGGTGGGGAAGCCGGGCGTGGTGGAGCAGGCCTGCAATCGCAGCACTCTGGAGGCTGAGGCAGGAGGACTGCCAGTTCAAGCCCATGGCATCCCTGTCTCAAAATCCCCATGGGCTGATTCTCTAGTAGTGAGGCAAAGCTGGGAGCCCGGCTGGCTGCAGTAGTCAAGGTGAAAGTCAAGGGACTTAGGTTGGGGAGGTCATGGCAGTGGGGTGAGAGGAGGCCCCACTTGTGCTGCCTGGTTATAAAGTACCTAAAATTTTAATTTACATTTTCTTTGGCTACCAATGGAGAGAGTAAAAGATGAATTAAGCGAATGCTTTCAGACCAGCCTTTAGCCCCCCTATCCCACAGCCTTGAGTGGGGCCTGGCAGTCAGCACTGGAGTGTGCGTTTGTGTTGAAAGCGCCCCAGAAGGGGCGTTGGGAACCCCGTGAGTGAGGGTGGCCAGACTTTGAGCAAATGTCTGTCGGGCTGCTGGTCTGAACTGGGGGACGTGCGGGACACGCACTTTGAGGCTCTGGATTCTACTAAACAAGACCAAGTAGATAGAGTCAGAGCTTCATCGCTCGGCCGACCCAGGGACGGCTGCGTGGACAGCTCCGTGCACAGTCATCCCGTGCTCTGCTGCCCTGCCTGAGGTGTTTGCTGATTCTCACAGACGTAAGCATTGATCTCAGCTCACCACGGTGAAGGGCGAGGAAGCGATTTATGCCCTTTGGATGAGGCGTCAGGGAGTTTTGTGTCCCGTGGGTACATAATTTAATCCTCTGGCTGTTTTTTGGGTTTTGTTTCTTTACAGATACCCAGGTGTGCTTTCCGAGGTCCAGGAAGAAAAAGGCATTAAGTACAAATTCGAAGTTTATGAAAAGAATGATTAACATGAAGGTGTATGCTGATCTATTTTACGTTGTTTACCTTCTTCCTAAAAAATATTCTGTATTTATATACTAGGAAAAAGACTTACTCTGATTGTTCATCTCTGGATAATTTTTTCTTAACAGTTATCATCTAAGAAAGATTTCTTTTAAAAAAATTAGAGAGCTTTGACTGTCACAGTCCCCCTTGCCAGGGCCACAGCTGAGGCCCCAGCACCTTCTCAGGGTAGCACATCTATTGGGAAGTCCAAACTGGAGGTGTCCCGAAAAGGGAAGGACCCAGGGAGACGAGAGAGACAGATTAGTCCAACCGGGAGAAGTGGATTATAGACAAAGCAGCTCGAACTCACCTTTTAGAAGAAAATCAGGTCAAAGTATGAACTGTGAAGATTCCATGCATTCCACCCTTCTGAGCAAAGTTTTGCTCACAGCGGCAGGAACCCAGGGGAAAGTACAGGAAGTTAAAGCATAAAATACTGTTATTTTTCTGCTGAGCATGGTGGTACACACTGTAATTCTAGCACTCAGTAGGCTGAGGCAGGAGGATCCCTGCCACATTCAAAGCCCAGCTGGGCTACAAAGTTAATTCAAGGCCAACCTGAACTACAAAGGGAGACCTGTCTCAAATAAAAAGCTGTTTTTCTCAAGAACGAGCAACATGACACACTGTAGTCTTGGTGCTATGCCGGCTGCCTGAACCCAAGCTGATCTATATTTCAGGACAATCTGAGAGGAAAAGTGTAAGAGCTGAGTCTGCGTCTGTCCTATCAGGAAGTCTGTAAAATGCAGAAACTGAGAGATGGTTATTTGAGGGGGACGCTGCTCAACTAGAAGTCACTGCTCAGGAGAGTGGGGGCTGACTAGCAGTTACCATCTGGGCAGCTTTTTATAATCGCCTGTATTGATGCACTCACTTGACAAACCGGAGAATCCCGTGGAAGGGACTGAAAGCACCCACGAGAAGGAGAGCAGGCGGCCGGAGGAGCTCGTCCGCGAGAGGGACAGCCGGGGAGCAGCAGGAGCAGAGCACGTTCCTCTGCACTGTAGGACTTCTGGGGCCCTTTGCAGGCGTTTCCTTTTTACCTTTTTCTCTCTTTAAGACAGAGTCTCCCTCTGCAGTTCAGGCTGTCCGTGAGCTCACTTTGTAGCCTAGGCTGGTCTCGAACTTGCAAGGATCCTCTTGCCTCAGCACCCTCCCGAGTGCTGGGATGACAGGTGTGCACCATCATGCCCAGCTCCAGGCATTTCCTTTTTAAAATGATTTTTTAAAAAATTGCGCTGGTTCCTCAGTACTCGCCTCCTCTACTCCTCACACGGCCCAGTTTCAGGGAAGTTTCAGGGAAACTTTGAGGCAGTGTCTCCACAATCTGCTTAAAACATCGAAAACTGGAATTAGTGCCTTGGGCGCAGGTCCCGAGGCAGCTCCAGGCAGCTATCCCACAAGCTGCCTTACCCGTCATCACAGAGCGGAAAAAGCTTTTTCCAGGATGGCTTCCAGAGTAGCACTGTGAAGCGGTGATTTGAGGCCAGACCGTAAATGATGTAGCTCGTTCTGCACTGGGGGTTTCTGTGAGGGTGGATTTGTGTGAACCCCACTTCCTGTAACTATAGGCCCTGTTTCTTAGGATGCCCCCCTCCCATACCTGGGCTGGTCAGGGCAGGGCCCAGGTCTGCCTGTGGTCCGAGCACCCAGCCAGGTCTGGGGCCTGCTCAGATGCGCGAAGCACCCCACATAAGAAGAGAAAAGAACCTGTTTCCTCCCCAAGCTGCCTAAGTGAGATGAAACAGGATACTGAATAAATGAATAAAATAAATCAGCATGTATGAGACTGGAGTTGGTTACACCATGCAGATTAGATTTCCATGTTAGTAATCCATTAGAAATCAAAACATTCACCTACGTAACGAAAAGCACATATGGAACCTGTTTCCTATCAGTGACTCCGATACCTGCTAAGCAGACTCAGGGAAAGACGCCCCTTAACAAATGTACTTTTTACATGTGAAATAAATGAAAGACCGCAGAACACCTGGCCTCATCAAGAAACACGATTCCGTGAGGGAAGGCTGTCGGGCCCAGTGCTGAGAAGATGCAGGGAAAGAACTCACTTTGAAAGATTGAAGCTTGCAAGTAAGGATGTATCCCCGGGGCAGAAAAGATCGTAGTAACTGAGCTCTGGGCATGGGACTGGAGAGCAGCGGGGGCAGGAGGGTCCTACCTCGCCAAGGGGACAAGCAGGACATCAGCTCGGTGACCTCTGCTCCTGCTCCTCTGGAGACCCCATGTGCTGACAGTTCCTCTGATAGCACGGTGACACTTCTGTGAAAACACTTGTTGGAGGCAAGCATGGTGGTGCACAGCTGTAATCTCAGCTCTTGGGAAGCTGAGGCAGGAGGATCATTGCAAGTTTGCGACCAGCCTGGTATACAAAGTGACCTCAAGGTCAGCCCGCCCTGCATAGTGAGACCTTGTCTCAAAAGACATACAAAACCAAAAAACCATGTCTTGGAATAAAAGGGGAACAAATCACTTGGTGAGTGGTTAGTTCAAACAAGGCGGTGATCTGCAATCAAATGTGGAAGTAAATTGCGGGGGACAAAGGTTAGGTGCAGTCCACTGCTTTCCCCTTGGCATAGGGTACACAAGGCCAGCCCCGAAGGAGCAGAGCTCATTCTGGAGCAGCAGAGACCCCAGTGGCTCTGGGGCGCCTTGGAAACCAGAGGGGGAGACTTTGTTCAGCACCCAGCAGCAGAAGTCAGGGAGTCCTGAACGGGACTCGCTCCCAGCCCTGGACCTTGCCCCCTTCAGAGAGCCAGAGGTGGGGTCCCTGGGCAAAGATTCGAAGGCTGAGGTCACCGTGGCCAGGCCCCTTCACCCTCGGGAGGGGATCGAGCAGCACTCAGCGTGGATGGCTTTTCCTCCAGGACTTGAGCCTTGGAAGGAGTGGGAAGTCGCCCAGTCCAGACCCTCATGGTGAGTAAGGTGACAAGGACACAGCGCTGTGTTATCACCTGCCCTCCCACTGGAGGGCCCTTGGTGGCAGCGTTCATGGTATTTTTGATCAATTTCTTGAACTTTTGTTCGGGGGTTAAGAGAGGCGGTGGATGGCTGGTTTCTAGGGAGTGCCCTTGAAGCCTGAAACCAGAAGACGAGAGGAGAGTTCATGCTAATCGTTCCTCGTAACTGAGAAATACAAGCAGAGTCCTAGGAGAGAGCTACCTGTTTCAGGGGAGGGGTTCACTCTCCGGCAGAGATCAGAAGTTGAATTACCTCTTCATCAAGACCGGGACACCTGGGCCGGGGGTTTAACTCAGCGGCACAAGCGCTGAGTTGTGAGTGCCAGACACAAGCCTGGCAAGTGCGACGTTGGGAGTTCAATTCCTGGTACCAAAATAATAATAGTGGAACACCAAGCTCCGTGGTTCGTACATGAAGATACTTTGATCACACAAAGCCTTTTTAAAGAAAAGCACACACTGGAGATTTGGTCCTACACCACCTGTGTCCTCATGGGCTGCGTCATCCCATTTGGCAAAAGATACCCTGTGGTTGGAGGCTGTCTTCATATTGTGGTCTGGACTAGGACCAAGGGGCCCCTGGCGTAGTGACACAGACACCCCTCCGCACCCCTCTCGCTCTCATGGAGGTCCCCGTGCCAGATGTCAGTCGGAGGGGCTCTGCACTTGGGAAGGCCCTGAGTCCCTCGCCTGCCTGTCCTGTCATCCCCGGGCCACCGTGTGGCCCAGACACCCACCCTACTCTGCAGCACTCAGTGGCCTTATACCCCTGCTGAACACAAGCTCGCAGAGGAGAGAACAGGCACGTCTTTGTGGAGACCCACCCAGGGCAAAGAAGAGCAGCTATCTCCATTTTGGATAAACCTGCCTGTCTCCATGTACTGATAAGTACAGAGCTGGATAGGCCATTTCTTTGTTCTTCCAATTGGCCCTAAGCAATGTAAACTGGGCTGGCTGAGGAGTGATCTTTGAAACAAGGTGACAGTTGACAGCCACTGTTTCCCCGGCCAGTGGCTCTGGAAAACATGGTCGAGTTGGGCGGGATGGAGAGCGGTGCTCAGGGGCCAGTGACTCTGGAAAACATGGTCGAGTTGGGCGGGATGGAGAGCGGTGCTCAGGGGCCAGTGACTCTGGAAAACATGGTCGAGTTGGGCGGGATGGAGAGCGGTGCTCAGGTGTCGGCTGGGGACTGAGGCTCAAGGCCAGGGGCATAAAAGGATCGTACATCAGAGCTAAAGTGCCGACCCCAAATTATGAGATTATTAGATTCTACCTCAGCTGTGTTAGCAGATTGCTCTCTCTGCATTTCTTGCCCTCTGCATATCGCAGAGGTGATCTCAGAACTACCTAGCCCAGCTCTCAGGCAGTCACATATTTCCCACCATTCTCATGGTCACTCATCCCTGAGCCACTCCCCAAGGAGAATGATTAAACCCGGGTCGGGCCCTGGGTCATGGCCTTGGTTCCAAGGAACACCATCTTGGCTGGACTTAGGACCCCTCGGCTCCCCATAACTGTATAAATGTCTCAGTGTCTTATGTCTCGCCATGGGCTGCACTGGAAGTGGTAGATTGGAATTAACTGATTAGAATTCCAGTAACTTCACAGGATTACAAACATAAACTTCCCAGACTGAGACTAGGCCCAGGAAGGGCTCACGATACATCAGCATTGGGCAGTACTGAATTTCCAGTACTGGAAACGTAGCCATTGGGCTGGGAAGTAGCTCATGTCGTGAGTGTTAAGAGGTGGGCTTTGAGGGGCCACCTTGTGCTATTGCAAGGTCTGGCGAGCCTGAAGTCTCTAGTGCAGGCCAGCAGCGTCACGATCCAGCCAGGAGCCGGTATTACAAACTGGAGGCAGCATTTGTGTGCTGAAGGCCTTTGAGTAGACAGCGAGGCCCACCAGTGTCGTGGCGGGCCCCTTGCGTGCAGTCAGCGGATGGCAGCTGTGTACAGAACACCTCCACAGCAGTGCTCCAGTACTGCGTGGTCGGGTCTGGCCTAGCGGCCTGAAGAGAGACCTTGCCGCAGCTGTTTACCTGTGCTCCGGGCCTCTGCGGCTCCTGAAGCTCCTGAAACTCACCTCCGAGAACACTCAAACACTAGGCCCTCTGCCCTGCAGACTCTGAGCAGTAACATACATTGAATGCCATTGATCAAAATCCGTTGCTTTTCATAGCCTATGGCCTGCTCGAGGCTTCTGGGAAATGTTGATTATAAGATAAGCTCTTTTCAGATAGCTTCAAAAGGTGACCCCAGGAGGGTAACCAACCAGGGAGTCATCGAAGCATCTTTGCAGAGAATCGGGGACCAGCCGCGCTTGGGGCCAGCCACTGTCACTGTTGCATGGCGAGCCCGGCCGCCCCCGCAGGCAGGTGCCTGGGACAGGCTGGAGTGGGCAGGTGCCTCTGCTTTTGTTCAGCTATGCAGCACAAACGCTAAAGCTGGAGGAGGGCAGGAAAGCAGCCGGCGTGCACGCAGCCAGCCCTGGATCGGCCTTGAGCTGTCCGCGTGGAGTCCGTCTTTGTCTCGTGGCCAGGAGGCGCCGCTGTGCCTGTGATGCTTCCCTGCCGTGTGTCAAGGCCGCACACTGAGGAAAGCCAGCCTCCTGGCGTTCTTGGCGCGGTGACAGTCTTGAGACCTGAAGTGTGGGGGCCCTAGTGCCCTAGAGGGGGACAGGTGGGAGGAGGTGGCTGCGACTCCCTGGAATTTGGGTCCAAGACAGCGGAACCCATTTGCGTTCCCCTGGGGCCTCCTGCCTGTGCTGCTGACCCCCAGAGGGCATTGCTTTGCCTCGAGCGCTGTCTTTTCCTGCTCACACTGCCATGGCAGCTTTTTACATTTAATATGCACAATTTTTTTCTTTCTTTCTTTTTATGCACAATTTCTTTTGCATGGCTTTCTGCTAAAATCTGCCCAAAGACAATGTCTAACTCTGAAAGTGGAAAAACTCAGGACTCAGAGAAGGATCAGCTTCCAGTTCTGGGCCCACCTGTCACCCTGGGTCACCTGTCACCTGAGAAGGTCCCCAAAGTGGATGCACGGCCCCTGTGGCAGGTCGCAGGGTCACTGGCTTTCATCAGAGAAAGGCAGTTTTCAGGATGCCTGAGTGAGAGGCCCGAAGGGGTTTGTTGGGCAGAACTTTAGAAGTACAACCCGAAGAGCAAAGCTGGAATGACTTCTGTCCTCACGATGCAGTTGTCTTCAAAAGAGAGCCAGTGTAGTATCGTACCTCCCAGGGAGCTTTCTGCCCGTCTTTACTTCTTGTGTCCTACCGCACACTCTGGGCTAAGGTGAAGTCTTCAGTTTGCAGAGCCAGCTCCGGTCACCCCTGCTTGCAGCGGGGCTGGGCCAGCCTGTACCAAAGACACAGCCCCACCTGGGCTTGGGGCCCGGGCCAGTTGGGGCCCCTCGGGCTCAGCTATGGCTCAGGCTTTGGCACCCCCCACCCTGGGTGGACCACCCGCCTCACCACTGCGACAGGGTAGTGGTGACTGTAGCAGACTGTTTAACTCAGGCCTGTGATAGACCAGGAGGGACTCCAGCCTGCAAAGCCACCAGCCCCACTGGGAACGAGGCATGGTCCTGCACCAGGGCAACAGAGGAGGACGCTCATAGGAAGGGGACGCGCCCAGCACAGCCATGCCCGCATCACAGCGCACAGCTGACCAGAGAAGGGCCCCTCACACTGTTTCCTTTGAGTGTGGCTCTGTTTGAAGGGCCAGTGAGAAGCTACACCTTCCGGTCCTTCACTTACCCGGGGCGGGGCGGGGCGGGAAGCCTCTTGGGCAGGTCACAGGGCGGTCTGCACAGGGCGGGGCCAGCGAGTGCTGCTGGGATGCGGCCCCAGGGCCTTGTCCGCATAGCCAACCCAATACCTGTTCTCAAAACACCAAAAAATAAATAAATACATAAATATAAAATAGCTACAGTTGCTTTGGAGAGTAAGATTGAAAATACGCCATACTTTTTTAGACTCCAAGAAAAATTCTTGTACTTGTGGGAAAGAGGAATTTACAAGAATGTATTAATATTTTTTACAAGGCTATATTAATATATGTATGACAGGTTTTCCCCTGTTGCAGGCTAACGTGGCACTGGACAGCGCCTCCCTGCGTTCTTCTTGCGAACCCAAAAGTTAAATCTCCCGCTTTTCTTTTCACGCACCGCCAAGACTCCTCCAATCCGCTGTCAATACGTCATTCTGCCCGCCCCTTTAACTCCACCCCATCAATTCCAAGTAAAGCCCATGGGTTTTTTTCTTGAACCTTCCAGAGCGTGCCTGCAATAACGGCCTCTTTCTTTCTTGCTTTCTTTCTTTCTTTCTTTCTTTCTGTTTTTTCTTTTTCTCTCTCACATTGGAGAGATTGAGAAAAAAAAAAATATATATATATAGTGCCCAGTACCACACACACACACACACACACACACACTGTATATATATAGATAGAGAGAGAGAGAGAGGTACTGGGAATCAAACCTAGACCCCACAGCATAAGCTACTTCCCCTCCCTTTCTTTGGCACCAGAAATCGAACTCAGGACCTTGCGCTTGCCAGGCAGGCGCTGTGCCCCTGAGCTACGTCCTGCAAGACAGCCGCCTGCGGATAGCGTAGGATTTCTAGCGGAAAAGAGCCCTTTCTCCTACCCCGGGTGCTGTGAGCCTCCCCACCGCCCACTCCCACCGGCAGTAAATGCGCAGCCTGCTCCGCGCGTCTCAGGACACCGGGACCTGGAATAAGCTGCCGGGACGCTTGTCCAGGAGGAGAGGCGTGGCTGGGGCGCAGCACTGGGCCCCCCGACCTTCCCCGGACGCCACTCCCTCTCGTGACCGTGACCCGACGGTTTTCCTTCCTTCCTTCAGATCCCCCTGCGGTAACCCTGCGCCCCTGTGGGGTGGCAGGGGGAGGGGCCGTGGGGGTCGATCGGTGACCTGAGGACAGTGCTGGTGGGAGCAGGAAGGAGACAGCTGCCGCCTGCGCCCCGGGAGCCGCCCCCAGAGCCTGACCACGGCACCCCGACCTGGACTCCGGTCTCCAGGTGTCATCACACAGCCTGAGAGAGGACGCATTTGCTGAGCTCTGTTTCCTGGGGACACAGTGACCAGCCAGAACCATCCTGCCTGCTGGAGTTGAGGGCC
>PVJX010002374.1:43341-67241 GCA_004027295.1 Dolichotis patagonum
AAAAAAAAAGCCCAGAGGCTCCTTAGGATGCATTCCAGAGACAGCACTGGTGGCCAAGCAGACCCCTGCGCTGGGCTTTGAAGGGTGAGAAGGAGCTTGTTAGGTGCTGGAGCAGTGGAGGGCATAGGGAAGGGAGACCTGTGAGTAGCTGGTGGAACCTGGAGAGGTGACAGAGTTTCTGAGAAAGGCAAGAATCCTAGCACCGCTGGGACATAAAGATCGCGGTGGAGTCTGGCACTAAATGTAATTCGAGAACCCTGACTAGAGCTTGCTTTTTAAAAACTTGTATAAAGGGCTGCTTTTACAATTGGAGCAATTTAAAAGTAACAGGACTGTTGAAGGATTGAAATTACTCTTAATTTTTGAAAATAGTTTGAGCAGTGTTATGTACTGTTCTTAGGAGACAAATGTTATTTAGAGGAAAATGATAATCACAAGTACTTTTTGATTGTTCAGTAAAAGCATATGCTTGTGTGGGAAGGGGGGCGGGAGAGGGGGAGGGGGGTTGAGAGAGGAGGGGGGTTGAGAGAGGAGGGGGGGACCGGAGAGAGGTGGGAGGTGCTAACGGCCTTGAGTCTAAATGGAGGATCCCATGCGCCCCCCCACACGTGCCCTTCCATGTCAGTTAAAATATAAATTTAAATGAGAATATGTAAATGGAGAGATGGAAGCTGGGGTGCACGGGTTTGGGGGCCCCGCGACCCTACCTGTGTGGCCCTGTTGCCTTCCCTATGTGTGCGTGGGTCCCTCTGGATGGAAATGCGATGGGGCCACAGGAGAGATGTGACTACAGGGTGGCTCCGAGGAAGCGCCCGCACTGCGTGGCCTGCGGAACGGAGCGGAGGACCAGGCGAGTGTCAGCCGATGGCCAGGAGGACGGCAGCCCCCTTTCCCAACACGAGGACCTGGGTTCTGCCCCAGCCTGGTCCGTTCAGAAGTCCCGTCCCCCACCGAGCCTCCGTGAGCCCACAGCTGTGGACTCCCCCGGCAGCCTCGGACCCCGGGACGCACACACAGGGACCGCCTTACGCTGCTGCTGGTGCTGGGCACCAGGGAAAGCGGGGCTGAGTTGGCATCCAGCCGGCCTCGGGCCCGGGAGACGGATTGAGCACCTGGCGGGGTGAGCTGAGTGAGAGGGCCTCCCTCCATCCCGCAGGAGAGGGTCTGACGCCCGCCTGCTGACCCTGCTGTGGCAGGAGAGACTTTCCCCTGCCTGCGCCAACACAAATCAGCAATCCATCGAGGCCTGCCAGGGCCTCTGTTTCGTGTTCTTTCCTTTCGCTCTTTGTTTTCCTTTTTGTCTTTTTGAGTCAGGGTCTTGCTGTGCAGTTCAGGTTGGCCTTGAGCTCACTGTGTAGTCCAGGCTCGTCCTGAACCTCCTGCCTCAGCCTCTCGAGTGCTGGGATTACACTTCTGTTTCTGTTTCTTTAGAGGGCGCCCCCTTGCACCCGAGGACGTACAAATGCCCTCAAAGACTCTGTAAACCTCTCCTTGTGGTTGCAAATACTGAATAGAAGGTTTGGGGCCAGGTTCCGAGGCCAGGCAGCATAGGAGGCCGGAGAGAGGGCTCCTAGAAAGCCTGCTCCCCGCTGCGCCCTCGGGGTCTCCTTGTTGATAGGGGATTTGAACACACAGCAGATGCGGCCACAGAGGAAACCGAATCTGCACATGCTCCTGAGGGAGCGCGGCCCCAGCCTCTGCTCTGCCCGGCAGGCTGCTCCTGCTGCCGCGTTAGAAGGAAGACGTCAGCCATGGCGCCAGATGCCCTCCGCTCCACCAGCAGGAAAGGCGAGGCCGAGTCCTGCCGGTCACAAACCACCCTGAGCAGCTCTCCTGTGCTCCCATCAGCACAGGTCAGGTAAATAAACCTGTGCTCCCAGGCGTTTCCTCAGTGCCCGGCACCCTGGGGTGCTCAGTGGAGGAAGCTGACAATTATGCATCACCCGATGGCTTTTTGTCTGACAGGACATGCTGACTAATCCTCCAAGGACCTCGCCAGTCCAGCCGGAGGCAGTCATGGGGGCTGGGCCTCCTTCACTAGGCCAGCTGCACTACACAGGGCGCGCTGGAGGGAGCCCGGAGCCCCGGCTGTGGAGCTGGGCTCTCCAGTCTTCACCTGGCCCAAGGGGCGTCACAGCCCTGGCTCCTGAGCCCCCAGCCCCAGTGGCCCCGAGAGCCTGATTTGGAGTGTGGTGTGACCCATGCTGTCTCCCCATGAAGGAAAGCAAAATGCACGACCTGGATGGCGAGCAAGAGGGCAGGGAAACAGGGCTCGGTGGGACCACAGCCTGGGCACTGCAACGAGAGGGTGCAGGCTGTCGAGGAGGAAAAGAGCTGCCCAGGGCCCCCGGCACCAGGACGGGAAAGGGCGGCCCAGGGCAGTGCCACTGGGCAGCAGGGCCATGACTGCTGGCCACCCGGAGCCCACGCAGGCCTCCAAGCCTCCACCCAGGGACGATGTTCCCAGGTGGGCCTGTCCTGTGCCTCTCAGCAGAGTGGTGACCACCCTGGCCCTGCTGACCGGAGCCCCTGGCAGCTAGGAGCAAGGAGTGTGCCCACCCCAGCTCTCTGCACACCGAGGCCTCTGTGCAGCACTGATTCGAGCCCAAGCCAGGGACCTGCTCGGAGCCAACAGCCATGGACTGGATGCTTGGTACTGTGGGGACTTTCTCCCGCTAGAAAATTTGGAACTCAGTGGAATGAAAAGAGATGATATGTAATATGATCTTACTAATAACTTTACACACAAAAAACTATTTCAGATCTGTGAAAGAGGATGAAAAAAGAATTCAGATACCGGGCTGGTGTAGCTCAGCGGCATAAGTGCCTGCCTGGCAAGCTCGAGGTCGTGAGTTCGATCCCTGGTACTGCCAAAAAAAAAAAAGAATTCAGATACCAAGAAAGTCTTGCCAGACATAATGGCACATGGTGTAAACCCAGCACTTGGGAGGCTGAGGTAGGAGGGCAAAGTGAGTTCGGAGCCAGCCTGGGCTGCGAGTGCCCAAGGCCAGCTACACTACACAGTAAGGACTCTGCCTTAAAAAACAAATTAAAAACTAAACAAAATAAGAAAGCCTTGCAAATTAGAAAATATTCTGTTAGTAATTTTTAAAAATCACTTATAAAACTGAAAGATAAATGTGAGGAAATCTTACCCAAAATAGAGCCAGAAACAAATTTATAGGAAAGATCATAACACAGGTGGATTAAGATTAGCATGCTAAAAATTAGAGACCCCAGAATTAGCATAAGGGAAGCAAAAACAAATTATCAAAGAAAGAAGAAAAATTTCTAGACTCATATACCAGAATGTTCATAATGAAGTCTCCTCATTTGCCAGGCATCTGGGCACATGCTGTAATCATAGCATTTAGGAGGCTGAGACAGGAGGATCTCCGGCTTGAGGCCTGTCTGATCTATATTGTGAGACCGTGTCTGGGAAAATCCGAACCAGAACAAACCAATGACCAACAAGAACCTACTGCTGAAAGCACAGCAAAAAATACTTAAAGTGTTCTTACCCTGAAGATAAAGAAAGTGGAGAGAGCGGCAGTCCGCTGCAGTGATTCAGGGTTTGGCCCTGATTGTGAAGCACAGCGAGCGCTTCCCTGCAATGCAGGTCAGGGGAGGAGCGAGGCTCCGGGACCCAGGGAAGTGCTCTGAGCGCTGGATGCAGCCAGGACTCCCCCTCCGCCGGCCGGCCGTGGTGTGCAAGGCCACGAGGCACCTGGCGTCCAGGGTGAGAGGGGCTGTGGCTGGGCCCATTCCTCGTGCTCCGCTAGAGGCCACAGGTCAGAGCCCTGTTGTCAGGCACAGAGCCGCCTCCCCGCCCCGTCCCGAGGCTGGGCTCTGCGTCCTCCCCTGGAGGGGATTGGGGGGGTCGCTGGCACCTCGTGACGCTTCTCTTATAAGGGCCTGGATTCCGCTCCTGCCCGTTGCCCCCTGAAGGCTCCGGGGACCATCACAGGGCCACGCCTGAATTTTACACCCTCACAGGAGGGACTGTGTGGATGCTGGAGAACCACCAGGACCAGCCAAGTCAGCAGGATTTCCTTCAGCCTACAGGTTTCCTCGGTGGCGGTGGCGGTGCGGCCTGTATCCTAGCACCCAGGAGGCCAGAGCAGGAGCGTCGCCAGGAGTTGCAGGCCAGCTTGGTGCCACATGGGACGTCCAAGACCAGCCTGAACATCACAGGGAGACGTCTCAGAAACAAACAAACAAACAAACCCATCCCCCTGGTAAAGGACTCAGTACATTTCACCAGTGCTACATTGTTAAGTGAGAAAAAAAATCTATCGAATGGCCAATCCATGAACTTTTTTTTTTGTTTTGTTTTGTTTTGGTGCCGGGGATCGAACTCATGACCTCGCGCTTGCCAGGCAGGCACTTAAGCCACTGAGCTAAATCCCTGGCCCAATCCATGAATTTATAAAATGCTTTGATAGTATGTTTCCACTAAGGATTTTTTGCTCACTCAGAATTTTTCCTAATATCATTATATTGGTTTTCAAATTTTAAAAACTTAATTTCCCTTATTTTATCTTTACCATCATTGGCCCTGAAGACAAGACAGAAGCTTTAGTTCACTCTTTCGACTCCCTGGCATGGGCCTGTGAGACCTGCGTGCTCCGCTTAGCACTGGGAAGAAAAAATGCAGGGGCTGTTTAAGCTCTGTGAAGTCGAGTAGCGTTTGAATGACAGCGTATAATTACAGATCACTAAGGATATGGTACAAAATGTACCCGATGCCACCTCTTCAGGCAGAGAACAAAGTGCCTCCTTGAGACATGAGATTAATAAAATACAAAAAGAAGTAATTTTTGGAGCAACATTTGGTTAGGTAGAGCTGTCAGAACTGGAAGAATTTTTGCCAAAATTTAATAAAATCTATACCACCCATAATGAACTACACTCTGCACTCCTTATGTCTGATTTAATTGAAATCTATCTCTTATTTTCATTTTATTGGTTTCTAAAAATACTTATCCAGGCTGGGTATGGTGTAATCCCAGCAACTGGGAGGCTGAGGCAGAAGGATTTCCATGAGTTCCAGGCCAACCTGGGCCCCATAGTAACTTCAAGGGCAGCTTGAACTGCATGGTGAGACTCTGTCTAAACCCACTCCCCGCAAAAGGAGTGTTTGTCCAGGGACCCGCCCGGCCAACTCTCCTGGAAAAGATGGAGGAGTTCAAGGACCTCAGAGAAGCCAGTGTGGGTCATGGAACTCACCAGGGCCAGGGGGCGCCAGGGGTTCCTGCTGGGCCCCAGCCTCCCCTTCACCCCAGGAGGAGTGGCTCGGGTCTTTCTGGTTGTGACTCACTGGAGCCTCCAGCAACCCAGAGAGGCCCTCGAGGACCATGCACCGGCCAGGGCCCAGCACCCAGGGCCTCGGGAGAGAGCAGGAGCCACCGTCAGTCCCAGTCTTCCAGCATCCAGGGACTCTGGACTCCTATTCCCCTGCAATGTCCTTCCTCCACGCCCTTCAGGAGAAAGTCGTCACCATCTCGCCACTCCCTCCCTCGTGTCCTCTTGTCGAAAATCGAAAATCGTAAACAGGAAAATAATGAGATACTCATCACAGGCCGAAAAGGGAAGAAAACTCAGCTCCCGCCTCTCTGATGAGTCTCTCCCAGCGCCTCCCATTAAGGACAGCGTCTCCAGTTGGAGTCTCAGGAAGGGGTGATGCAAATCCATGTGCAGGTCACTCTGAGCTGTGACCCTCTGTCCCATGGGACAGGGGCCGCCCTGGGGCTGCACCCCCATTCGGGGTGGGGAGAAAGGCCTCGCGTCCGCCTCTCCACCTGGTGACCCGACTGCCTCTCCTGCCAGTTTGTCCTCCTCCGCCAGTCCTGTCCACCTGTCCATGCCTCATTCTCGCCACCCCAGCCCTCGTGGCCCTGAACTGCTGTGCCCCAGAGCTGTCCTCAGGCCCAGATCAGCCACTGAAGCGCTGGAGACACCGGGCTGAGACTTTCGAGCCTTGGTCCACGATGGCCTGTTTCTAAGACTGTGGAGAGAACTGGACATTCCCGAATCTGGGGGAAGCCAGGCTTTCCATGAATTCAATCGGGCCAGTGTGCCGGGAGGTCAGAAATGGCCTCTTGCATCTGAAGGACATGGGTTCCAGTGCTGTGGGACCCAGGCCAGGGACTGCCCTGCACTTGGCCACCATGACCTGGGGCCTAGGATGGACAGACATTTGCACCTATGACTACTGGGTAGATTTCCAGGTCACCGGGATGCAGCCAGGAGCAGAGCAGTGGCTCACATGGCACCTCCGAGTCCAAGCTACCAGGTAGCAGTGAAGACGCTTGCCAAAGCCGCTGTGTCCACTCACATTCTCAGCAGGGAGCTGAGGGCTCTCACTGGGCCGCGCTTCTGCCAGCACTTGTAATTGTCCGACTTTCTCATCACAGAGCAAAGTCAGCATCTCCCCTGACCCTAGGGGGACACTTCGGCACTCACCACTGCCCCGTACACCACTGGCTGGGAGACACAGCCCTTAGCTTCCTGTTCACCCCAGCCCTGGCTGCAAGCGCACGGTGCTCCCTGCGCCCTGTAGAGATTCTGGTTGGGAGTTTTGAACTGTCCCCTCTCAGGGCCGGGAAGACAGCTCAGTAGCTCAGCACCTGCCTAGAAAGCTCAAGGTTGTGAGTTCAATCCTTGGTACCAAAACATTAATGAATTAATTAGTTAATTAAATGTCTCCTCTGCAAGCTTGGGATTCCATTTCCTGTAATAAAATCGTACTAATGATGACTGATAGCCACGGGATTTTTAACTGGTGACAGCCGATCCAGCACTCCGGCCGCTCCGGCCTGGGCTCTGAGTAAGGTCCATGGGAAATAAACTGTACCAGAGACCACCACCGAGGAGGGGCCGGACAGCTGACCGGAACCTGCAGTTCACGGCAGAAGACCCAGGGCCTTCCATCGAAGGCACTCGAGGACAAACATCTGCTTTGATCAAAACAGATGTTACCTCAAAGGCAGAAAACCTCGAGGGCAGGAGCCGTGCACACCAGACGGCCGCACTGCGCTGGCCACTGTGTCCACTGCGTCACTGGGCTTCGCAGACCACTTGGCCCTGCTCCTGCAGCTACACGGCTTCCGCTCCCAGGCACCTCCGACCAGGGCGGTACAGGAGCAGCGCTGTGGCCCACCTGCGCCTGGCTCTGGTCCTGGGGCTCCTCGGGGAAGCAAAGAGGCTTGGGGAGTCCCCAGGCGCCTTGTTGAGTGGGGGTAGTAACGTTTATATCATCTCCTTCAAGGGGTGCTCGCTGGACTACGCGAGACCAGAACTAGGCGTAATCTTGTCATATCCACTTTTCTCATCACTGCGCCAAAACACCTGACACTTGCGACTAAAAGGAGAGGTTTCAGCCATGACCGCTGGCTCCCAGGCAGGAGGCCTGCCGAGGAGATCTCAGGGCTCAGCGCACAGGCAGCAGGGGGCGGGGAGCAGGGGAGATCTGGGGGGAGGGGAGGCCGCCCATGGAGGGGTGCGAAGTGCTGCTGGAAGCTGGAGAAGAGGCCAGGGGCGTGGCGCACACTTGTGATCCCAGCACTCTGGGGGGCCAAGGCAGGAGAACTGCAGGTTCAAGTTCAGCCTGGGCAACTTGGCAATGCAGCGAGACCCTATCTCAAAATAAATACAAAGGGCTGGAGCCACAGCTCAGTCAAAGGCCCTGGGCTTGGGCCCCAGGTCACCAACAAAGTAGAAAGCGATCTGGTCTCCATCGGGCCCTTCAGGACGAGCGAGCCTCTGCTCCTCTGGCTTCTCCACCGCGCAGTGGGTGTAGCGCAGGGAGCGTTTGGTGGATTCTGTCGGTGCCACTCGGGGCTTTCACCAGTCACAGTGGAAGAAGCTGTGAACCCCGGGGAACGCAGCCAGGACAGCTGCTCCCGCCCACCCCCGCTGGGGCTGCGTGTAAGGGTCCCGGGGACGGGAAGGGGCCGCGCACAGGCCCTGTGACCAGCAGGACCATGTGAGCTAGGCGTGCACACACACAAGTGTACACACACACACACATCCATGCGTGCACACGTGCACAGCACATAGGTGCACACATACACACGTGTAAGCACTTATAGATGCACGCAGGCATACACACCCATGCATGCCAGTATGCACCTTTGCACAATGCACGCACATGCACGCACACACATACACATGCAGACACACACACAGGCACAGTCCTGCACACACATATGCATGCACCTGCCGCATACACGTCCCCGCACACTTGCACACAAGGCACAGGCACCCGACCACAGCCAGAGTGGCACAGGTGAGGCCCCGGCCGCGTCCTCTCCGGAGCGGGGGCGTGGCCGAGGGCGTGGCCGAGGGCGTGGGCGGAGCTCAGCCCCGTCCAGTTCCCAGCGCAGCTGCAGCCGGAGCTCTGGTCCTAGCGGCGCGGGTCCAGGTCAGGCTGTGCTGGCTCTGCGGGAAGCGGGGGCTCTGGGGCGGGAGCCGCGGGGGGGGTCCTTGGGGCGGGAGCCGGAGACGGGGCTCCCAGGCTGAGCCGCCTGCGGTGCTCCCCGAGGTCCGCACCGGTGTCGCTGGGGCCTCGCCGCACAGGGCTTGGGCAGGAGGGTGCGGGGCACCGCGGTCCCTTCCTCTTCTGTCCCTCGCTGTCCTCTGCCGGCGGGGCGCAGGCCGGGGTGGTCAGGCCGCTCACGGCCACCGCAGGAAAAGCAACGGCGCGGTGACAGCCAGGGTGGTGGAGGGGACGGAGGATGCCGCGTCCTCGGGACCCCGGTAGAGACCTTCCCGCCTCGGCGTCCCGAGAGGCGCGCCCCCCCTCCCCCCCCTCCCGTGCCACCGCGCCGGTCACCTGTCATTATCACCTTCCCTGCCCTTCATCACCAGCGTCCCATCCCCTGCACGTCACCTTCCTCTGTCCTTCTCTGCAGCACCTCAGGCTGGCGTGCTTGGGAAGACCAGGGCCGAGGCAGCGACTACCGGACCCCACCAGCACCCTTGCCACCCAGAGCCCTGGGCTCCCTGCCCCAGGAGGCACAGGTCGGTGCCAGCTCCCCTTATCTGCGCGCTGGGATCCTGGGAGCGCTGGAGCAGCCGGCTGGGGCTGGGTCGACTGGGCTGCTTCTCAGCAGCCCACGGGGTGGTCAGTCTTCCTGGATGACCCGGGCTCTGCCCCTGCCTTGGCGGGTCTTGCCAGAGGGGAGCCCCGTCCTGGGCCTGGCTGCCTTGGGTGGGAGGGAGCCTTCTTCACCCTGGGGCCCTGCCCTTCCCTGGCTGTGGCAGCATCTCTGCCCTTGGTCCACACGGGCGGGGAGGTGACCCTCAGCTCCGTGGGAGCAGGGCAAGCAACAAGCAGGAGCCTGGGACGGGAGAGCAGTGTCCCCACATTGTCCCCAGGTGTGGCCAGGGTGACCTGCTGCTGGCTGTTGGGCTGTGGTGCTGTGGGAACCTGTGAGCCCTGTGCAGGCCAGGGAAGCCCCTGCCACTGAGCCGTGTCCCCAGCCAGACCCTGTGACCCTGGTGCCAGGGCACAGGTGAGAACCCCTGGCCCGAAGCCTCAGAGCAGGTGCCCAGGCGTGTGGGGCCTGAGCTTGGCAACCAGTGTGGTGAGCTCTGCACACATGGAGCTGCTCAGAGGCTGCATCCTCAGAGCCACCACTGTTGAGGGGAGACTGTCCCCGGCACCCAGAGGAGGACGCTGAGCACAGGCACACCGGTGGGCAAAGCGGGGCTGGGAGCACACAGGGCCCTGCCGCAGGCCAGCTGTGCTCTTCGAGTCTCCGGGCAGCTGCACCTCCCGCCTGGCCTTCTGTACCCAGACAGTGCCCTGGCTGGCAGCTTGGAGCCACGAGGCGGGAGAGGGGAGGCAGGAGGAGGCGAGGATTAGAGACAGCTGCAGGAAGGGCCGGCCATCACCGTGAGACGGCTTCCAGGAACCTTGGCCGGCTCGGCCTGCGGGAGCCACGCGGGCCAGGCGTTGTGGATGGGTCCCCTCCACCGGAGCCGCTCCCTGGGGCAGAGGTTGCTAGGACAGAGGATGCAGACATGCGGTGGAAAATATGGTGACTATATCCCCGACCCTTACTTTAAAATGTAAAGTCTATCGCAGGGTCGGGGATATAGTTCAGTGGCGCAGCGCCTGCCTGGCAAGTGTGAGGTTCTTAGTTCCATTCCTAGTACCCCCACACACGGCCTATCACAGAAGAGACACGTTGCCGTGAATCCCCTCAAAACCCTCCTCCTGGCTTCACACACACCCAGCCCATCATCTTTGCCACTTTCTGCAGCAGCTCTGGAGTCCTTTTTCGTGAGCTGCCTTGACATCTGGGTTCCACTCGGCATCTTTCCCTTTCCTGGTCATTTGACTTTGGGAAGGAGCCAGAAGTTGCACGGTGCCGGATCCAGTGAGTAAAGTGGACCAGGACACAGCGTCCTGTTTTAGGAGCTGCCTTTCTGTTGGACGGCACTCGGTGGCAGCATTCACCGTGTTTCCGATCGCACGCAGGAGGGAGGACTCCGGCGCTGCTGCAGAAGTGGCGAGGACTGTGGGGCCCGTGTGTTCGCACCGGGGGTGGCCTTTGGGGGGCGTCATGGCCCGTGGCTTTCAATGTGGTCCCTTTGGCAAGCCCTGCTGTGCCTCTCGCTGTCCCTCCAGGAGTGGCCTGGTGGACATGGCCGGGCTGCCCGGTGCCTCCTGCGGACCTGGGGCCACAGCCCCGCAGACACTGGTCTGTCCTGCAGACCCGTGAGCGCTTTTACAAGCTCTGGCGGGGTGAGCCGTGCCAAACCGAGCACATGCGGCAGGGGGTTCTCCACAAGGAATTTAAACTCCTGACCCCGACAGGAACAAAGCCAGGGACAAAACCTCGGCGGTTATGTGACCCTGCGCGCTTTGATTTCCTTCCTCAGGAACCAACAGAAACCCTTCGGGGTGGAGACCCGCGGGAGGCGTGACTGCCGGGCTCTTTCTGCTTCCCTTTAAGGGGCGGGTGTGTGTGTGTGTGTGTGTGTGTGTGTGTGTGTGTGTGTGTTAGGGTTTGGGACTCATCACTCACCAACAGGTTTTTATTGTTATTTGTGGTACCGGGACTTGGACCCAGGCCCTTAGAACTGACCATCCAGAATCCCCCCACCTTTCCTTGAGACAGGGTCTTGCTAAGTTGCTAACTTGCTTTCCCAGGCTTGGCTTAAACCTGCAATCCTCCTGCCTCAGCCTCCCAGCATCCTGGGATTCCAGGCTGGTCACCACGCCTAGCTTTCCCCGCCTTCCTGGTCCTGCAGTGTGAACACGGGGCACTGAGGTCCACTCTCAGCATTTTTACATTCCGAGATGTGGTCTCACTAAGTCGCCCCAGGCCAGCCTCAAACTTGTGAGGCTCCTGCCTCAGCCACTCCGTAGCTGGGGTGACAGTGTGTGAGGGGCGGGAAGATGCTCTCACCTCACCGTGGGCAGTGCCACCGTGCAGCAGTGGTGGCCTCTGGAAATTACGAGGAAATGCGCGCAAAGGGCACGTTCCTGCTGGCTCTCACTTCCTGGAGTCCATCTGTGTTCACCAAGCACCGCAGTCTGGACACCATCTGCAACAGTTTAGCTGTTATTTAAACAGGCTGTGGGTTAGAGACACCGGTTTTCTTTTTTGTTTTTTTTTGTTTTTTGGTCTTTTGTTTTGTTTTGTTTTTGGAGACAGGGTCTCACTATGGAGGCCAGGCTGATCTTGAAGTCCAGGTGACCCTCCTGCCTCAGCCTCCGAGTCCTGGGACTTCAGGTGTGCGGCACCATGTCCAGCGAGACACAATTTGCTAAAAGAAAAGGCTTAATTCTGAGATGAACACTTCTGGAGGAAGGGCGGTGTGAGCAGGGAGGACCCCGGGAAGGTCCTGCAGCATCACCTGGGTCCTTTCTGCAGCCACACGGAGGGGCGTAGAGTCACTCTCACGCCGCGCTGAGGACCTGAGCCGGGACCCGTGCACACAGTGAGGTCGGGCAGGAGCCTGGCTCCACCTGACCGAGCTCTGCCAGGGGAGCTACTGTCTGTGCCGGCAGCAGGCCTGACCTGAGAGCAGCTGAGCCCAGGGTTACAGCAGAGGAGTGAGGGAGAGGATGGTGACTCCAGCGCCAAGCAGCGGCGCATGCCTGCAATCCCAGGATAAGGGGGCTGAGGCAGGAGGACCTCTGTGAGTTTGAGGTCAGCCTGGGCTGACCTCAAGGTAAAAAAAAAAAAACGAGAGGGGAGGGAAGAACATTCCAGACACGAGAGTGGCTTTCACCCAGAGCAGGTTTGGCTCTGAAAGTGAAGGAAGGCAGGTTCACCTTCTGCACTGTGGTGTATGATCAATACACAGGCAGAGCAAGGAGCCGCCCAGGGCGGACAAGGGGTTAATCCAGGAAGCCCCTGATTAGAGAAGCCGGAACCGACCCTGCGGTGCCGGTGCTGAGGGTGGGCAGCTGGTGACCTTCCTGTGGGAAGTCTGATGTTCCAGCTGTGCCCAAATCACCTGCTAAATGCCGAGACTCGAGCACAGCAGGCAGCTTGGCGAGCCAGGTCCAGGCAAGGGGTGGCTGCCGTAGCCTTAGCTTCAGGAGGCTGAGGCAAGGCTACGGCAAGGGATCGCTTGAGTCCAGGAGTTCAGGGCCAGCCTGGACCACACAGTGAGACCCGTCTCTTAAGGAAAAGGCTGCAGTGAGGACGCACGGGCCCTGGAGCTGCGCCTGCTGGCCACACCTCGGCCTCCTCCGTCACTGCCGAGCAAGGCCCCTGCCTCTCAGGGGTGCAGCCGCGACAGGAGTGCTGAGGCTGGTGGAGAGAGGCCTTTCATGAAGATGGCGAAAAAGTCTAAAGTGTTCGCACTTCTGGAACCCTGACACTCTGGGAGGCTGAGGCAGGGGGATCCCAAGCTCAAGCCCAGTCGGGGCAATTTGGTGACTTTGTAAGACCCTGTCGCAAAACACAAAATAAAAATAAAAAGGGCTGGAGATGGAGCGCAGTGCAAAGGCCCTGGGTTCAATCTCCAGTATCAGAAAAACAAAAGCCAAAAAGATAAACAAAACAAACAACGAGTTACCCGAATAGTAGAAAGCACCCAGCAGCATAACCCTGGACATGGGCCACAGCCTCGTTCCTGTTTAGTCTCTCCGGCGCTGCGCTGGCTCAGTTTCCGTGCGCTGTCTCGTCAGTGCTCTGTGGTGGTGTTTGGGGACCGCGGCGCAGTGGTTTGCATGTTTGGTGTCGCGGTCCAGCTCACGGCTCCGGGGTACTTTGCTCCCCTAGACGCGTTTCCCGTGAGGGACGTGAGGGACACTACCGGGTTCGTGGGCTCACGAGGACTCCCCGCAGATGCTTTGCTTTCAGCGTGGACCTCCGAGTCAGGGCGCAGGGGCGTCTGTGGCGGGCTGTGGCCATGGGGACTTGGAGCCCGCGGGCTTGTGCTTCTGTTCACATGCAGGTTTGCTGACTGCTTGTGCTCTGCCTGGTGTACCGGGGACACGGACTGGACATGAAGAAGTTTGGTCTTTGGAATTCCATCTTTCAGGAATTCACAGGCAACTCTGGGCTAAAGTGTGGGCACAGGTGGTACTGAAGCTGAATTATACTGAAGGAGAGCTCGTAGGACTCTGTCTTTTGAGACAAGGTCTCGCCATGCAGTCCAGGCTGACCGTGAACCCACTATGTAGTCCAGGCAGGCCTCACCCGTGTGGCGATCCTCCTGCCTCAGCCTCCAGGGGTCTGGCATTACAGGTGTGTGTCACCATAGAACCAGATGGAGGAAGGGAAATGCTGCCACGAGGTGTGGTGGACACACACAGGGAACGTTTAGTTCATTATTACAGTGACAGACACAGTGCCACAGACCCCCTCAAGACCCTCCCCTCGCTTCCACACACGCATCCCACCCACCTCTCCACCTTCTGCCGAAGCAGAGGTGCTGTCATGGCTCCGGCCATCCGCAGCGACCCTGCCCTGGGCCTGGTCAGATGGCGCAGAGCCTGCTGCGCCGCGGTGACCCAGGGCCAGCCCAGCGTCCCTGCTCCCCCTGCCCCTGGTCCCTTTCCGAGCCTGCTGCTCTGCTGCCCTGGCCTCAGCTGGTCCTGGTGTCCTGTGCCACCCGTGTCCCCTCTGGTCAGGTGGCCGCGCGTGGCTCTTCACCTTGTTCCTGCGCTGCTCCTGTCTCCTTGCTCTCCGTTAGGAGGCGATTAGCTCTTAATAAGAGGCGATCACGCTCTTTTCGGGTAGAAATCCACTCTCAGTCTTCATTTTAAAAGTAAATTATGTGTTTCTAAAAAACAAAAACAAAAACACCTACCCAACAAAATTAGATTTAAGTATTTTCTGACACCCACTTGATTTTTCCCCATTCTAAAGACTGTGAGAAGACAAAATTTCCCTCAGCCCTAGATGAAGGTGTGATTATCACCCCGCAGGAAACAACCCATGGGGAGCGTTTGAGACTCAACTATTTAAATAAATGAAATGTGAATTTTTGTAATCCCGATGATGAAGATTAAAATTCTCCCGAGTCCTGCACGGCACCTCCCGTTTCTCTGGGAGCAGCTGCGTGGGTGTCGGTGGGGGGGGTACCTCGGCCCGCGGGGCGCAGGGCTGTGGGGAAACCCGGCCGCGCTCCCCCACCAAATAGTGACTGAGGCGGCTTCCCCGGCGCAGGCCGCGCATGCGCTTGTCCTGGTCGGCCTGAGGCTGGAGTTGGCCCTTGAACTGGCCAGGAGTGACTTCACTGTAAAGTTCTTATGCAGAGCGGCATAAACAGTCTGTATTTTCATTGACTCAGTTATAATGTACAAGATTTTGGCTTTTTTAAAAATTTGGTTACATTTATTTTGTAATGTTATTAATTTAAAAGTATTTGCTTAATTTTTTTCAGAATATTAGTACTGTTTAAAATATTGAGCCAGGGATCTAGCGCAGTGGCACAGCGCCCGCTTGGCAAACACAAGGTCCTGAGTTCCATTCCTGGCAACCCTCAAAATACAGATCTAAAATATTACTCGTTTTTAAAATATTTAAAAACAGTACAAAGGAAGTGGATTGTTGTTTCATGTGAGATTTAGGAGAGTGCTCTGTTGGGTTTTACACACAAAGAGATTTTTGAGGGAAGGGCTGGGAAGGACGGGACGTAAAGGGACTGAGACCTCCTACGCCCACATGCCAGCTCCCCTCCCCACAAGGAATGGAATCACTGTACGGTGCACACATTGCTACTAAAAGTGAAAAGTAAGGCCAGGCATGGTGGCACATGTCTGTAATCCTGACACTCGGGATGCTGAGGCAGGAGGACTGCCATGAGTCTGAGGCCAACCTGAGTTCTACTGTGAGTTCAAATCACTTCCCAGCCTCTTAGCTCAGAGCAAGTGCAAAACAACTTCAAGGCCAGCCTGGATTGCATAGAGAGGAAACGTTTCAAAAAAAAAAAAGCATAAATAAGTAAATAAAAATCTTTAAAAACTCAAGCTGGGTGTTGTGGCGCATGCCTGTAATCCCAGCTCTCAGGAGGCTGAGCCAGGAGGGTCCTTGAGTGTTCAAGACCAGCCTGGGCTACAGGGTGAGTTCAAGGCCAGCCTGAACTGCTTGGTGAGACCCTGTCTCAAAAAACAAAAAATCTTACAAAGGCAGATTGTGAAAATCCACTGGAGTTTCTGACGCCCTAAAGGTCGCTCTCAGTCCGTGATTTCCAGCGTTCTGCAGTTCTGCCGCGCTCTGAATCCCGTGCTCCCACCCCTGTCCTTTGTGCCTGTTGCAGAGCTGTGAGCCGCAGGATGACTGTGGGCAGGGCCGGTGCCCCTGCGGACCCTGCTGACCCTGCTGTCCCCATCCCCAGCACCAGAGCCGCCGCCTGAGCCTGGACCATGGGTGACGCGGCCGAGGCGTCCGCCGAGGGCCACTCGCTGACCAAGGCTGTGCACCAGGGCCGGCTGCGGCTCACCCGGCTGCTGCTGGAGGGCGGCGCCTACATCAACGAGAGCAACGAGCGCGGGGAGACGCCCCTGATGGTGGCCTGCAGGAGCCAGCACCCCGACAGCCAGGGCGCCGGCAAGGCCCGCATGGTGCGCTACCTGCTGGAGAACGAGGCCGACCCCAACATCCAGGACAAGGCGGGCCGGACGGCGCTCATGCACGCCTGCCTGGGGCGCGCGGGCCCCGCCGTGGCGGCCCTGCTACTGGACAGCGGGGCCGACCCCAGCCTGCAGGACCACGAGGGCTGCTCGGCGCTGGTGCACGCCGTCCACGCGGAGGACAGGGACACCCTGCAGGTCCTCCTGAGCGCCTGCCAGGCCCGCGGCAAAGAGGTCATCATCATCACGACGGCCAAGTCCCCATCCGGGCGGCACAGGGCCAGGCAGTACCTGAACACGCCGCCCCGGCCTGCCTGTGCCCCCCCCTCCCAGGCAGACGTCAGCACGAGGCAGGCTCCGGGGACGGAAGGGACGGCTTTGGGCTTCAGAGAGCGGGAGCCCCCCGGGATCCCCGGGGACACCTGGGACCCGGGCTCCCCCGTGGGGAAGCCGACCCCGGCTGCGGCCTGGCGCAGGAGCCCCCCGTCCCTGAAGCACCAGCCCAGAGTGGCCTCACTGCAGGAGGAGCTGCTGGAGGCCGCGGCGGCGGAGGAGCCCTGCGGCCGGGCCCCGGCCCTCTCCAGGCGCCTCGTGAGCAGGCACCAGAGCCTGGACGTGAAGGACGCGGGCCCCCTGCTCCGCGCCTGGGAGCAGGCCGACTGCAGGAAGGCGTCCTGCGATGACAGCCCTCCCCAGGGGCACCCCAAAGGCCCCACGGCCCAGGACGCAGACCCTGGCCCCCTGGCCAGCTCGTCCACCCTGGGGAGCGTCGTGCAGAAGCAAAACTCGGGGGCCAATCACTACAGCTCCGACTCCCAGCTTTCGGCCTGGGAAGACAGCAAAGCTCTTCCGGGGAAGAGGAAGGTCCTCTCCCTGTCCCCATCACTGCTGTCGGGGCCCAAGGACGCGCCGGACAGCGCCCCCCCGGGTCCCCTGGGCTGGCGGGGCCATGGGGCTCTGGAGAGGCGAGGGTCTGGCACCTTCCCTCTGGAGCACAGCCTCCTGCAGACGCGGCCGGGGTTCCTGCCGCCCCTCCACGCGAGTCCCCACCCTCCCGGCTGTGACAGCGGCGCCGGTCCCCGGCTCTGCAGCCTTCTGGCTTGCGGTCAAAGGGTGCTGGTGCCAACCACTCCTCTCTTCCCTAAGGAATTCAAAAGCAAGAAAATGCTGCTAAGGAGACAGTCCTTGCAAACTGAGCAGATTAAGCAATTAGTGAACTTCTGAGAGGGCGAGAAGGGTGGTGTCTTCAGGTGTCTGCAGCAGAGAGCCAGGGTGCTAAGGCAGGAGGCTCACAGGTGTGTCCTTTAAGTCACAGTGCTGGTGAGTCCTTCATGAACAGTAGGCCGAGGCTGGATGTGTTTGGTGTCAGGCGCTGTGAACATACAAATAATACTCAGTTTCTGCTAAGAGAATTCTCTCAAACCAAACGAAAGCTATTTTGGAAAACTGCCAATATTATCAGCCTTCCCGTGGCCCCAGTTTTCCATTTAAACAAAACTCAGCCAAGAAAGGTCAACTGTGTTGGAGATAATTTTTTTAAATGTCAGATTGGCTTAATGTTTTATTAGAAAAACAGTATTTTTAGGTCAATTTTTAAGTCAACATTTCAAGTCAACAAATATGATTGTAATTTTCCCGGATGCCAAAAGCATAAAACAAAGCACTTAGCACTATAGAATGTTCTAGCGTCAACAAGCCTAAGCAGCAAAGAGTGAACAAATTCCTTACAAATATTAACTGCAGGCGGGTAAAACCTAAAGTGAAGCCCTCACCCCGGGCAGAGTGGCAAGCTGCTGTAATCCACACTGAGTCATGTTACTTGTTTGCTTTGCTTTATTTTTAAAACACCCCTACCTAGGTTGTTATTTTTTGGAATTATTCTTCCTCTGTATCTTTTAATTCCTATTATTATATCTGGAAGCTTATTACAGGTTTCTAGTAACAATACAAAATTTAAAAGGCATTCCACTTCACTTATTCTTGTCTTCCAAAAAGAAACAAATAAAAAAGAAAGAAAGCAAAGCACCCAAACCAAAAAAGTTTGGGATTTGTCACAGATAGAAACTAAATGCTTGCTTCAGTAAAACAACCTGATTATTAGGTTAGTTTAGGTTAGTTACAATTACAAAAGGCAGTAGAAAATCATAAAATAGAGTAAATATTTGGTCTATATTACACTACATCATTTCTGGTAGGTACTAGAATTCATACAATAAGGGTAAGATCCCAAGTGTGACATTCCAGTCATCCAGTATTTTAGGATTTCTGAATAACTTCTAACAACTTCTATTATAAAACACTTGAAAAATGATTGTGTTAGATATGACTTCAAAGTATGTTGTTTATGCCAATAATCCTCATTTTAATCTATCAGTGCTAAAACAAAGAATAAATCAAACGATACAACAGCTGAGTGTCCCAATCTGATGATTGTCATTTATAGATTGATTTCTTTGCCTTCCATAAGTAGAGAAAGTCCTAACACTTGGCATGACGCTTTTCTTGGTGATTTGAGATAAACAAGTTGCAGTGTACAGAGTAATTAGTTACTTGTGGCTTTTATTTGTTAAAATTATTCAGAGATTTCCATTTTGTGTTTTGAAGCAAATAATATCAATTATACTACAATTTTGTTTTATCCAGAATTTAAAATTGTACTAGATATCTGTAAATAGCTCGATGCTTTTACTAAGAAAAGTGCTGATAGCTGGGCATGGTGGTGCATGCCTGTAATCCCAGCACTTGGGAGGCTGAGGCAGGAGGCTTGCTGTGAGTACAAGAGCAGCCTGGGCTACACAGTGAGACCCTGCCTCAAAAAAGCCAAAAAGTAAAATAAAATAAAATAGTGCTGGACTTCAGGTTGTAAGGATACAGTTTGGAAAAATATGTAAATAGCTTTAGTTTATAAACAAAATGGTATCAATAAAGCTTTAAAATATCATGCTGATCATTGCTGGGTTTTATTTGCCTCCCAAACTCTAATAGTGCTTCAACATTATTTCACGAACACTTGTGCCACACGTTTCTTTGAAGAAATAGCAAATGATCGTCATCCCAACACGGAAAATAAATTTTAGGTGAATTAGAATTTGGAACGCATTGGAACCTGCTGGAGACCCTAAGAATATTTTAAGGGTCAGAAGCTGCAGCTGGGCGCAGCCATCCTCCAGGGACTCTACCTTCGTTGCACCAACGCAGGACACGGGTGTGTGTGTGTGTGTGTGTGTGTGTGTGTGTTGAACATATTTCAGGTTACGCTTTAACTTTACGTAGAGTAGGATTTAACTTTAACCTAAAGGTCTGGTACCATTCTTGGTGACTCGGGACGAGGTCTTCCAAGAGCACGGCGCCTGCTGGCTCCAGGCAGGGGTCCCTTTGTGGCAGCCCCAGGTAGGGCACTGCCCGCCCCAGTGATGCTGAGAAGCCGCCCACACCTGCACAGCGCTGTCCTTGTCGGGGACACACCAACTGGGCGTCGAGGACCAGAACCCTCGAAAACTCCAGGTTGTACAGCTGCCTTCACTCTGATTAAACACTTGCTTTGACTCCCATGCAGTTTGCTTAAAAGAGAACGAACCGGTCGGTGTGGAGAGAATCACTCGGCAGTTTTAAAACCTCTGCATTTTCTGATGCTCTGCCCTCTGGGGCCGAGGAGCCTGGAGGGACGCCTCCTCCCGGAGAACTGGCCCCCAGACACAGACCCTCACCCAAGGGGACACCTTCCACCTGCATGCCCAGCTTCCCAGCCCTCACGGGGCCCCCCATGGTGACAGCCCCGTCCCCTGGGGCCGCCCGAAACATCCGGACAGCATCCGTGTGGGCCTGCCCTGCCGGCGTGGGCCCCCCTGCCTGTCCCCGGGCGCCCTCTGTCCCCTGCTCCCCTCCCACACGAGCACAGCCGTCTTCCACGGTCTTGGGTCTCCTGACATGCTGGCAGGCTGTGGTTTACACCTGGACGTCCCCGCCGCCCCACGGGCTTAGAGCTGGTGGAAAGTGATGGACGATGGGGGCCTGGTGCCTCTTAGCGTGGAGAGCTGGGCCCGGGCTCCTGCCCTAGCCCCTCCATTGACTTTCTGCTTCTGTGCGCCATGAGGCGAGCTGCTGTCCTCCGCCAGACCCTTGCACCTTCCCCTCGGCCATGGAGCAGCCCACTCTGGACGGTAACTGGGGGCCAAGGGAAGTTCCCCTGCTCTGGGCTGTGGGTGTTGGGTATGAATCCTTCCTTCTCTCCTCCTCCCTTTCCTGCCCTCCCTTCCCTCCTTCTGTCCTTTCCCTTCCTTCTCTTCCTTCTTCCTTTCCTTCCTGAGCTAAAAGCACTAAACTCCCTGACCCCGCAGCCCCGTGTGACCTGCTCTTTCTTCCTCTCTAACCTCCCTGGGTCTCCTGAACCTCCACCCTCTCGCTACTGCCCTTGCTCCAGCCTTCAGCTCCAGGTTCCGGCTCCCGAGGCTCCACGTGGCTTCCCTGGCCGACGGGATCACTTTCCTGACTCTCGGGGTGACGACCAGCGGCTCCTCTCCTATGGGCACAGCCTGAGGACCTGCCCTGCCCGGAGACGGGTGTGCAGGTTGCGGTGGAAGTGGGTGCAGTGCAGGCCCCTTCCCCACGCAGGAACCCCAGTCTCCGAGGGGCACAGCTCAGCGGCCCCTCCCTGTGCCCCGTCCTTCTGTCCCAGCAGCCCGCAGCTCAGCCCCTCAGGTCTCAGCTGGGGGGAGCAGCGGCCGCTTCTGAAAGAGGAGCTGGCCTTAGCGCCTGGTGTCGGTTGACCACTCCCTGACAGGGTTCCGGGGGCCTCCGGAAACTCCGAGGGGGACCGGTGCCTGGGTCACAGGTGCCGGGGTCACAGCGTGCGGGGCATGAGGAAGGGAGGGGCGGCAGGGAAGGTGACAGGTGCAGGCCACAGAACGCTGGGCCCCGAGCTCCCGGCCCTTGGATCCTGCCACCCCCAGGCCTGGCTATCATCTAGTCACTCATCGTCCTCCCGTGTCCCACAGAAACGCATCTTTGGTCCCATGTCAACTGCTTTTGGTTGCATTAGGTCCAGTGTACAGGGCTCTAGGCATCCTGGGGGAGACTCGCATCTGGAACAACCAGGTGACTGATGAGCCGGGGCACCACAGGGAGAAGGAACAAACAACCCAGAGAAGCACTACTCCAGCCCCAACAAACAGGAAACTAGGGCACGTTCTGAATCACTTTAATACTTTCCCACTAGCTAAGTAACGGGGCGCCTCGGCCTAATGAGCAACTGCACGGCTCGAGGCTCCAAAGGCTCCTGTGGTTTTGAAGAGCTCTGAGCTGTCCAACAGTTAGGTCTGCTCCCGGGCTGGGCCCCCGGGCCAGTCTTGGGGAAGCATTTGGAGACTATGGGAGACACAGTCCCCTGAGGTGGTGCTTAACCCTACGTTTACTAACATCCTCTGCACGCGTTCCAAAGGCTGTGCGCCTGTGCACACCCCCAGGGCTGCACAGCTACGCAGGGTCCCACGCGGCTTTGTTTTTAGGAAGGAGAGAGGAGTGCCATCTATCTGGCTAGCTATCATTTATTTATTTTGGATTTTTGAGACAGGGTCTTGCTTTGTAGTGTAGCCTGGCCTGGAAGTCACTGTGCTAAGGTTCCAGGTGTGAGCCACCACACCCAGCTCATAATGCTTTCTTTTTTTTTACAGTGAGCAATGCTACACTTCAACTCTTTCCACGGTAGTAAAGTAGGCTCTGTGGTGTCTACATTTTGATGCACCAGGCCTTTAAAGCATTACTGAAAACTGAGAGTATTATTTACAGTTGAATGGACGATCTCACTGTTTTCTTTTGCCTACACACACAGCAGCCTGAGGACAGGATCCAGGGGTGTCCCCCTCACTGCCCCAGCCTGTTTAAGCAGTGCAGACCCCTCCAGTGCTGCGCTGCGCAGAGCTCACTGCAGGATTCCACTGACACTTAGCGCTTTTCCTGATGGAATTCAGCCGCTTCTAGTGTTCAGGTAAGACCACAGCTGCTAAGAACACTCTTGTTCGAATCTTTTCATGTGAACGCATGAGCTCTTTTCTCCTGACTGTAAGCGCACAGACGGAACAGAGGGTCCCGGGACGGGGTGCTTTGCTACCCCCACCCCGCAGGTGTCGCTGGTCCTTTCAGCTGCAGCCTTCCCGCCAGGTGCCCGCGGGCTGCTCTGGGGGTGTCTGCTGCCCCTCCCGGCTCAACAGTGCTGCTGTCTTTTCACATTCTTTGGTCCATCTCCGTCTTCCTTGATGAAGCATTTGTTCAAGTCTTTCCGGATTTTTCATTAGGTTTTTTTCTTTCTTAGCTTATAGGAGCTCTGCATGTTCTGAATATGAGAAATTTATCAGATATGTATTGCTGGTGTCTTCTGAGAAAAACTTTAAATTTTTGCAAAGTCCATTCACCAATATTTTTCTTATCTGGTTAGTGCTTTCCAGGTATAGAAAACCTTAGCCTACTCCCAATTCATGAAAGCCTCTTCTTATTCTTTTCTAAATGCTTTATAGTTCTAACTTTCAGTTTCAGGTCTTCAGAGACATCATGAATTATTTGTGAGTGGTGTGACGCAGGGACCAAGGTTTCCCCTACATGGATAGCTGTTAAAAATTTACTCCTCAGCAGAATACATCTTCCAATTCTTGAGTGTTTTTATCCCAGAGACTTATTTAAAATACTTTTTAAAATTTTAATCTGGGGCTGGGGATTTAGCTCAGTGGCATAAGCGCCTGCCTTGCAAGTGCACGGTCATGAGTTCGATCCCCCGTACTAGAAAAAAAAAAGAAAATCTTAATCTAAGTCATATTCAGCTTATATGTTTCTCAACATAAAAATTCACACCATAAAGTTAGTATTTAAAATATGAATATTTAAGCCAGGCATGCCTGTAATCCCAGCACTTGGGAGGCTGAGGCAAGAGGATCACTGCGAGTTCAAGGCCAGCCTGAATTACAGAGAGATCTTGCCTCAACCGACCAACCAAACAATATGAATATTTTAAAAATATCATCAAGAGTAGAATAAAAGATGATTTATTCTGGACAAATTTTATTTAAAATTTCATTGAAATGCAATTCATTTATTGAAGTCATTTTATGAAAGTAATGTATAGTCATTGTAGAAAATGTACAAGTATTTTTACTAGTTTTAAAATGGTTTTTTAATTTTTTATTTTAAAAGGAATGAAACAGAACAGTAACATGAAAAAACAGTGATAGGACAGTGGGAAATCTACAATTGTTACTATATTGAATATTGAATAGCCTCTAAATATTTGCTCAGACTGCTGCCCTCTTACAAAGTCAGTCAAACAACATACATGTCAGGTTGCTTGCCGGCTTCAGTTATTTTCATCTCAGCCTGTGCTGGGTCTGCTTATGGCTGGGGGAGGTGGGCTTCCTTGCTGCTTCTCCCCGGCAGGCAGGTCACCGCCCCTGGTTTTCTTGTTTTTGCTGGATTCCTGAATTCTCTCTCTCCATGGGCTTCAAGCTCAGTTCTGATCTTTCCTGTGTCCTCGGGACCCACCTCTCTCCTCCTTCCCTTCCTCATGTTGCTGTATTCCAGCATCTGCACGACAGACTTGGGGAGGTTCTCTCTGTGCTGCTCATCGCTCTGCCATTTTCCCGGAAGTCTTTTTTTTTTTCTTAAGGCAGTGGCAAAGTTTCTTTGAAAAAGTAAAAGTGAAGAGTATGGGAGAAACTGGCTCTGTGGAGCAAGCTTGGGCTGCCTCGGGCCTTGCTACCCCCTCACATTTATTTTTATGGCAGTTGTTGAAAGGTTTTTTTTAAGATAAAGCTGCCCTTTGGCCTCTGGCAAATGACCACAGAAAGCAGTTTTAGGTGGTATCTGA
>PVJX010002374.1:67341-131003 GCA_004027295.1 Dolichotis patagonum
AAAAAAAAAAAAAAAAAAAAAAAAAGACCTCAGAAGGAACCACCGTGCCAGCTGACCATGCAGGCCCGAAAACAGATGTCACTACCGTGCATCCCGGACTCAGCCCTCACAACCAGTCCACAAGTGAATTCTCACCACCAGGCCTTTCTGGATAAGTGAGCTGAACCTGCTACTGAAGATGTGCCCTAGCCTACGGTGAGGAAGGGCTGCAGGGAGTCTGTCTGAATGCAGACAGAATGCAGTCTGTCTGAATGATTATTCAGTGCGAGAAACTTCATACCTCAGGACTTCATGGAAGCAGAGAAGCCTTGGTCAGGCTATGCTGGGCAGGACAGAGGACACTGACCCCACTGAGGAGGGTGCTAGACTCAGCCTCGCAAGCCCTTCTCAGGGTCCTCTCGGTCAGCTCAGCCTCAGGAGGGCTGATATATAACAGGAAGTTCGTGATGCCCATTTCCTCACCAGATGACCTGGGCATCAACCAATGAGCAATCCATTCAGGCCAAGGCAGAGAGGGATAAACCAAAGCAGGAAACAGTTCAGAAGAATCTTCTTAGAGATTAACTGTGATTCCAATGGCTTCTTTAAATTCACGGTTTTGTGGTTCCAAAATGTCATAGAAAACTTTCTTTTTATCAAAATAGTCCCTAATGTAAAGTAAGTCTGCAGTAGAATAGTTATCGTCCTTTCCGGTCCAAACGGTCAGGCTGTACCTGTAATCAAACAGAACGGAACCGTGTAGTTAAAACTGAGAGATTGCAAACAATCAGCCTAAAGTACTGTCATGTGTCTCCACACCGAAGGTACCTGGGTAAGAACGTGGTTAGTGGGCCGGGGATTTAGCTTAGTGGCTTAAGCGCCTGCCTGGCAAGCGCAAGGTCATGAGTTCGATCCCCGGTACCAAAAAAAAAAAAAAAAAAAAAAAAGAACGTGGTTAGTGACGGTGTGACTATCCTTTCCTAGTTCTTTGCTTTTTCCTCACGAGAGAACTAAAGACAAAAAATATCCAGAGCTACGGCCTCACTGCCTCACTGCTCTCCAGGAAGGAGTGGCCTTCGGAACCCAGAGGGTGGCACTAGAACCGGGTCGGATCTGGGGGAGGAAGTGAAGAGACTGCTCATCCCAGAAGCGCACAGCTGGAGAACGGCAGCTGAACCTGGGCTCGCCAGTCCCAGAGTCAGTGTTTGGAAGCTCTTGGTGGAAGAGGCTGATGAGACACGGATGTACGTTAGTGACCCTCCTGACATGTGGTGGCCCTGCTGTCCCCTGGGGCATATTTTGTGAGATGTGAGAAAGCCTGAAGACGTCATTAAGAACAAAAAACAAAAACAGTTACATCCATTTCTGCAGATAGAAAAACAACACATGGGAGTCTTACAGTTGCATGAAAATGCCCAGTGCTGACGTCTGATTTCCAGGTCATAATCTCACACCTCCCAGTGACCCCACCGCTGCCGCGTGAGTCTCAGAAGTGCAGAGCTGTGCAGCAGGTTTGGGCCCCTCCCCAAAGGTGACCTCTGCACGTCAGGCAGGGACACAGGCAGACAGCTGGTGTGACTCTGCTGGGTTAGGGAGCCCGACTCTCAGGCGTCCCTGGGTGCCGCAGCAGCACAATTAAGGGGGAGGCTCTCTGCACCTGGCCAGGCTCCAGGCTCAAGAGATGGTATAAAAGCAGGATGAGGAGGAGGATAGACAGTGCACCCCGGGGAAGGCAGGAACATGGCTGAGCCTCAACTCAGCCCACCTGTGATGCACTGCCTGCCTCAGTGGAAATGAAGAAGGCAACTACTCCTACAAATGTGAGGACAGTATCAGAAACCTTCAGGAACACAAAAAATCAAGGAAATATAATGCTACTGAAGGAACCCAACCTGGGAGAAATGGGAGCCTAGAAGATGCCTGGCAAAAGAAGCCCTGCAAACTCTAAGGCACCACAGACAATGAAATCAGGAGGGCATGTGAAAGAACATACAAAGGAACATAAATGATTAGATCAACAAGGATACACACCATGGAATCAGAACCACGCAGAAATCTTGGAAATAAATACCACGAATGGTACAAAAAATGTAATAGAGGGCTTCATTAGCAGATGCAATCAGGCAGAAGAGAAACTCTCATGACTTCAAAGATAAGTTATGTGAAATTATTCACTCAGAAAAGAAGAAAAAAATTAAAGAGCATGAAGAAAGCCATGAAGAGCATGGGAAGTGCTGTCCTGAAGCAAACCAACGTACGTATTACAGATTCCAAGACAGAGAAGGAAACGGACACAGAAATTAAATAAATAATGGCAGAAACTTCCTCGATCTTTTTTTTTTTTTTAGAGATCTGGGCATTCAGATTCAGGAAGCACAAAGATCTTCAAATAGAATCAACCCAAATAAGATTACACGGAAACACATGATAACCAAATTATCAAAAAGTCAAAGATAAATACTTTTGAAAGCAGCAAGACAAAACCCACCTTGTCAACACATAAGGAGCGACACGTGCTGCCTGAGGGTTTCTCGGGAGGAGCTTGCAGGCCAGTGAAGTGGGATGGGAAATGCGCGATGCTGAAACACAAAGCCTGCCAAGCAGGACTGCTACACAGCAAGGCTGTCCCTCAGAGACGGAGGTAAGGATAGATTTTCTCAGACAAACGCAAGGCCATTCATTACCACTAAGCAGCTGTGTAAGAAATACTAAAGAGAATTCTTTAAGTTGAAACGAGAAGATGTTAAACAGTAACATGAAAATGTGAAAATAGAAACCTGCCTGGGACAGGTTGGCATCCAGTAACGTTTGGAACATTGTTATACGGTAAGGGCTGTGTAGACAGAATGAAGACGCAGAAAGCTTTTAATTTGTACGAATGTCAAAAACTGGCGTTAAAACATACCTGTGAAATAGTGTTAATGTGTGTATGACATGAAAATACACGAACTGTGATATGAAGGAAAATGTGTGTGTGTGGGGGTAAAAATACATTTTTAATATGGGAATAAAGTTTGCTGCCAGCTTAAAACTGGCTGTTATGGCTGTTGTTTTATGCAAGCCTCGAGGTAATCACAAACAAGAAACTTACTGGATTCACAAAGGATAAAGTAAAGGGAATAAAATACCACTGTACAAAATAACAACAAAATCAAACCACAAAGCACAGTCACTGGGATTCAGAGTGACTCGCCCTCTGCTGGTAATTAAATGCATGAATTTTGTTGTTACTGTTGTTCTGCTTATACTTTGGATATTTTCCAGGTACAGAAGTGAGACTGGGCCAGGTGCCTGCTTGAACCAGAAGGCGTCGTCATGCACGGGTAACGCCAGGCACGACACAAGTGTGAAAGGAGAACTGTGCTTGCCGATCGACACTAGAAAGAAAAGCAATGCCCACATCTCGGCAGAGCAGATGTGCTGTCAGGAGCGGGACTGCCATGTCGCCTGGCTCTGACCCGCAGGGTGGTTCCCATGGCTTGCGCGCGGAGCACAAAGGCCGAGTAGGTCGCTGTCACGGTCCTGGAATAGCCAGATGCTTATGCCGTCCCATGGCACAATTCCTGGAGCACTACTGCCTGACATGGAGGTCTTGTCACGGTGAGGCGCTGCTCTGTGTACCTGTGACACAAGAGTGCACACCCGGGCAAGGTCTGCGGAGACTGCAGTCCCTCTACTCCGCCCACAGCTCTGGCAGTTAAACTCCCTCCTCCAAAGCTGCAGGGCTCCGGCGCCCCCTATGGTGGAAAGGAGCCTGCGAGCCGCTCGTTTCCCCTGACAGTGTTCACTAAACTCCAGCGAGGTGCTAGAGAGCTGAGGGTCCCTGGGGGGGTGCTCAACACAGCTGCAGGCTTCATGCAGTTGCAAAAGCATCAGATAACAAGTGGTCACTATCGGGAATAAGATTACAACACCGAGGCCCCCACGGGGGTGACTCTCACTTGCAGTCCTCCGGGTGGAATCTCACTCAGATTCCACGGTGCAAACCACGAACATTTGACTGAACGGCTCAGTACCTTTGCCCTATTATTAGGAAAAACACGTTCACTATTTCTTCTATCTCAGATGGACTAAGCCTCCTTACGACTATAAAAATAACAATGATTTATAGTTTTTCCCTACAGCGTAATGAGAAATAGAATCATACCGCAGAATTAGAAACCGGATGAAAATGATTCTATAAGCAATTATAGTGACAGAGCTCTGTGAGTCCTAAGTTCTACAATGACCATTTGAAAATCACGTTTCTCCACCTCCTCCTACTTAGTATTAATACTATCACCATTTTGGTAGTATGCTGGGGATTGAACCCAGGGCTTTGCACATGGTAGGCAAGCTGAGCTACACCCCAGCCCTCCCTTGACACGACTGGGCCCCAGGCTCAGCTCTGCGTCCCCACCCACGTGGCCACAGTCTTGGCGATGTTGTCCTGTTGCCATGGAAACCAAGGCCAACAGTACTAGGTGGGTCTCTCCAATGGGGCTGTGAGGATGAACTCTCAAGGGCTCCATAGTTCTCTATGGGAATTTAAATTTTTAATTTAATTTAAAGCTTTAATTTCAGTGATCACAAAAGTATTAATGTAGTTATGTTGTTTGATTTCAGTGCAGCTCTCCAACACTAATGAAAATAAACAAAAGCAGAGGCAGTGTTAATAAAGACATGTAAGAAGGAGACTGTCTATCGGACCACGGGGCGCTCTGTGAATGATGGTCCCTAGGGCTCAGGCAATTCTTTCCAGTCAGGATAGGTTGCAGCTGTCTGCACTATAGCTAACAGCCAGGCTAGTACAGTGACAGCTGTGATTTCTCTTCAAGCATATGACATCCACAGATGCAAGTGATTCAGTTCAATTCACTCCTACTCCTATTCTCATATACACAGGCAAATGGCATCACACTAAACCTCCTTCCCCATAGCCTACATTATTCACCTGACAATACTGTCTAAGACACCATCTCAGTTGAAGCACAACCTATTTTTCCCCTGTTTCATCTTTGCAGGCCACAACTTTACTGGTGTTTCCTTTCTGGCCAAACTCAAAATATTTTAAATGATTCTGCAGGGTTCTCTGCTCTTGATTCTCAACATAGATTTGGCTAAAGGCCCCTGACAACAGCCATGCCATGGTCTCAACATTAGACTATCTTGAAATTTCTTCTGCAAGATTAACTAGTCCACCACTCTTAATCTCAGTCTCAGGCAAAGTCTCTGGACACAAGCAAAATGCAGACATATTTTCAGCCAAGGTACAACACACATGTTCTAGAATCCAACAGCCAATGAAGCCCTTCTTCCCAACAGAAACTTCCCGAGCCTGGTGTTACCAGCAGTATTCCTATCAGCTTTCTGGTCTTCTGAGCTCTGACCAGAATCTCCCATCAAGTATAGCCTATAGGACTGCTTTTTATGGCTGGCATCTCCAAGTTTTCCCAAACTGGCATTTCCAAGTTTTCCCAAGCACTTCCCACAAGCCATTTCCAAATGTTCCTGAACTACAGGGTCAGGTATAGTCACAGCAACAACCTCACTCCGGGTACCAAATTCTTAGTTACTTTTCTCATTACTGAGATGAAATAGCTGACACTCAAAGCAAAGAGAGGAAAAGCTTATTTAGCTCACAGTTTGTAGAAGTTTCAGTTCATAGTTGGCTGGCTCCAAGGTACAGCGGCAGGGCAGAGAGAGGATCAGAGAGGAGAAACAGCTCATAGGAGGCATAAAATGGCAAAAACAGCAAAGACCAAGTGACCAGCAACAAGCCTCTTTCTGTCTCTTATATTTTTTTCCAGGGTAGCACTCATGCCTTAATCCTAGAGCCCTGAATCCTAGAATTGCACCATGAATCAATCCTAGCATCACATACTCTAGATCCTGCCACCTCTGAAAAGCTCCACCTATGGTCACATGATGTTTTGGTAGGGGAAGGCATCTAGATACCAAAAAACATAACAGACAACATAACAGACAACAACATTTAATGCACGTCTTCAATGTGCAAAAGGGTCTGTGCAGAATCGGGTGGAAGACACAGTATTGAATCAGTGTAGGTTCACCAAGGTGCTGTGACTCATACACACAGGCCATTCTTTCTCTCTCTGTCCCTCCCTTTGCACACACTATCTCTCAAGTACACATGTGCACCCTAGCTGTGAGACTAATGCATACCTGTCTGATTGCTTTAGCAGCCAGAGTAACTGGGGACAGGACTGTCTGAGCAATGCCACCCGGACAGGGAAGGTCACAGGCTGACTCAGTCCACCGCATATAGATTCCATCTCTCTCACCATGGCCCAACTGTACCCTGGAAGGAGAAGGAAGAAAGTGAAGTTTCTGGTTGGACTCCTGAAAATCAATTTAAAAACTAAATCACCTATGAATAGGTAAATCTACAGATAGAGGGAAATCCATAGACAACTCACAAAAATTTCCATTTGGATTACTCTAAGAGGACACGGTAGTTTGATAAATAGGAATTCTCCTTCCTTTAAAATTCAGGAAACAGAATTTCTGTTGTTATCAGAAGCGACTGCTCTCAGGAGCTGCACCTCCACGACTCTAAATCTATGAAGTCTGCAGAGTGAGAAGAGAGAGGGGAAAGCCCGCACTGCTGATGAGCAGGGCAAGTCAAGGCCCAGTCAGCCCCACGAGGACCATGGGCAGGGTCAGTGCGCAGGTGTTGGGCGTGTTCTCCTGCATGGTCCTGGCTTTGAGCAGGACGCTATGCACCTGAAGGAAAGGTCTGCAAAGGTGAATTCCGGGATGGTTTCGGTGGAGCCGGCTGCTTCTCACGGTCCCATCCGGTTCTGGTCCTCGGGGCCGCAGCCTTAACAACCGCGCCGCTCGCTGGACCTGGGCCGATGCTGACCGTGACACTTGGGGCCAGGAGGACTTGGGGGGGGGGCTCCTGCCGCCTGCATGTAAGGCTCAGGGTCCCCTCGCTGGCATGGCAAAACAGAAGCACAAAAGACAACAAGTGTGCAACAGGAGACGGGAAAGATTTTCTGGAAACAGGAACCAGCCTAAGAGCCGCCAGGGTGGGGAGGGGAACCTGCGCATGCGCCAAAGGCCCCGGCACAAACACCTGGACTGCAAACTCGGACCGAGAGGAAAACCGCGCAAAGTTCACGGCGAGTGAGCAGAGAGTGAGAGCCTGACGCCACAGGTGGAAGCTGGCACCCCACAGCCCCTCGACGCCTGTCTAGCTGACCTCTGGCTGCAGACTTGGAGGTCGCTGCCAGGGCCGCGTGGAGCCGCAGAGGGCAGGACGAGGTTTCAGCAGGCAGCGCAGCGGCAGTGGGGCCCACGGGGTGGGGGGAACCGGAGGGGAAGAGGAGCCCGAGTCCGCCGCGCGCCGCCTCATGTGGCCAGAGAGGACCTGATGTCCAGGGCAGCGCACGAGCCCCTCGGCCTGTGGGTCAGCTGAGAAGCCTCCCTGTCCTTCCTCGACACGGGGGGAAAGCCAGCCTGGAATGGGACAAGCTCTGTGACCAGCTCTGGATGGGCCAGACATTCCCGCAGCACTAGTGACAGAGGTCACCATGGGCAGTGTCCACCACAGCTCAGCGGGGAAGGCCGAGCACACACAGGCAGAAGCTGCGATGTTGGGTAATGTGCTTTGGCTTTGTGTCAAGACGTTATTTTTATAAGTGGAGGCTATTTTATTTTTTGTCTTTTTGAGACAGGTCTCACTATGCAGTTCAGGCTGGCCTTGAGTTCTCTATATAGCCCAGGGTGGTCTCGAACTTGCAACAATCCTCCTGCCTCAGCCTCCCAAAGTGCTAGGATTACAGGCGTGCACCACCACGCCCACTTGGAGGCTATTTTAATCTGACCAATGATGGAAGCGAGATTAGAACCATCACCTTCATTGGCCTCCTCGGGATGCCAGCCCGTAGTCCAGCCCAGGGACAGCGTCACCGCCGGGAAGACAGACGTCACGGAGTCTATAAAGGCCTTTGCGTCCACGACGTCGCTGCTTCCGCCGGGACCTGGGAGCACGTCGGCGTTGATCCACACGGGCCGCCGCAGGCCACCTCTCACGGCGTCCAGGAGGGCCATGGCGGGCTCCACCGCGGCCAGGCTGGGGCACAGCGCCAGTCAGTGGGGTGCGGCACCACAGAGGTCTTCGCGGCTTACGGTTCTCAAATTCGCCACGCAAATAAGATGCAGCGGTGCCGAACCCCACGCAACCCAAGATCCCACAGCACAGCGGCAGAGCTAACCTGTTCCACACCGCGAAAGTCGGCCTTATACTTCCTACTTCGGAAAGGGCTGCTGGGCTCTGCAGAGGGCAAACGACGCCACTCCTTGGGGGCCAGACAGCGGTCTAAGGGTCTGCATCAGGGTCACCGCGTGCCAGAGGCGCGCTCAGTCCTCAGAGCGCGCAGGGAGGACCAGGAGCCAATCCCCTGATGGCCTTCCTGGTCGCCCCCAGGGAACCCCTGGCGCCCACGCCCACATCACTGATGCAGCCAAGACCCCCCAGAAAAAGACCCGCTCTCCCTCCGGGTATGTGTGGGGAGTCTGGAGGCGTGGACGCATTTCTAAAAAGGTCGGCAGAGCATAAAACTGTATGTCCTTAAAGCGTTCATAAATTCTACTTTTCCTTTTATTGTAAGCACCGTTTTTGGAAAGCGGAGGATATTTAGTTATTTAAAGTTGAAAAGCAGCTGCGTTTCCTTTTCTTTCCTTTTTTTATATTCTGGCTGATAGCTGCAGACATCAGAACAAGGTTTTATTCAGCCTACGTAGATTTTACTTTTTAAACAACTGTCCCCAAATGCTGAGGGCCAACTGGAGGCGGTGCAGGGTAGGCAGTGATTAATATTAGTAAAGTGGCACAAAAATAAACTTAGAGTGTGTCCTAGGCCTATGTGACTTGTGGCAAGACTCCTGGCTGGCTCAAGGACAGGTTAATGTTTAAGCCAGCGGCCAGAGCTGAGGTCAGAACACAGCCTGTGAAGTTCCAGTGGGCGCAGCAGAACAAGGTCCCCCAGCAGCTGCGGCCTGGACTCCACAGACCCCGCCTGGCTCAGGAGGCAGCTCGAGCAGTCAGGTTACCAGTGAACCATGATCTGCTCCTGTGCACTTTTCCAAAAACGCATCGTTCCTCAATTCCTGAACCTTGACGGTGTCAGCAGTTCACCCCCACTGCTTCCTGCAGCCCCCTGTACACCCCCCAATTACGCTGTGCACCCAATAAAGGCCAGAGACACCGCACCTAGCCCATCATTGGGCTTTGACCATCCTGGCGCCCCTTGTAAGTAAAAAACGTACCCTGTCTGTGCTGTATGTGTCTCCATACCCGGAGCAGGAGACCGGTCCTAGGCCAGAGTCCCAGTACCCAAAACTCTAGGCGTCAGCCTCCCTACTTAGGGGTCAGCCTCCCTGCTTACAGTTCTGCTTTCTGGAGTTCTGAGATGAGTACTTCTGTCCTTTAGAAGTGCTCACGACCAAGACAACCTGCGGGGGGGCGGGAGGACATGGGATCCCCTCCTGGGGACTGGATAGCCTCTGGGCTCCGCCTTCCTCTCCCACACAAGCGGACCGTGCTGCCAGCTCCTGCCCACGGTGTCCTCCTTCCTCTCCTGCCCCAACACAGCATGCTGGTGGGCTGAGCCCTGGCCTTGGCCCTGCTTGCCTGACCCAGATGCTGCCATTTCTGTCTCAGATGCCTCTGGACTGGTGCTGTATCAAAGCCAGGCTAGAACTCCAGTTCTGAAGCTCATGCAGCACTGTCCACACCACTCCTGTCCACCCCTGCTTCCTGGATACCCGGGCGCGCACTGCAGAGGCATGGTTAGCCCCACGGCACCTGGCCTGCCACCTCAGTCCTGTCAGAATGCCAGGGCCTCACACACTCTTTTTTTTTTTTTTTTGGTGCCAGGGATCGAACTCACGACCTTGTATTTGCCAAGCAGGCACTTATGTCGCTGAGCTAAACCCCTGGCCCTGTCACACACTCTTTGAGGCAACTCAATTTGAAAACACGATTCAGAGACAGGGCAGGGCCCCATCCTGGAGTTCAGTGGCAGTGGTGTTCCTGGGCTCTTGGTGAGGTTTCCCGGAGGGAGTTACAGGCTATGCTTGGCTTCACCTGTAATTTTTACACTGCCAAATGGGACAAAAGCAAGCTTTCCTGGGATGTCTGCAGTGACACGAATGACACCTCACCTTGCTCTTCATTATCACTGCTCCAAAACAGCTAGGACACTGGCTACTGGAGAACAACTCTTCACAAATACAGTCTCAGCTACATCAGGCAAGTGTTCACTGTTCAACAAACTTCTCCAACTCTCTTTCTAGGCAACATTTTAGCAAAAGCCGCATTTTAATGTCAGCAGAATAAGCACCAACGATAGATAAGCTGCCATAGATCACTGAGGGCACGCCCTTAAGGGATATTGGGACACCAGACCCCCCCCTTTTGGTGCTGGGGATCAAACTCATGACCTCACACTTGCCAGGCAGGCGCTTACACCACTGAGCTAAGTCCCAGGCCTCCAGTAAGCTGCCACAGAAAACTCAAGTTAGCCTCAAAGGGCTGCAAGAAACAGTTTTAGCAAACAGCTCTGTGTGTCCTCAGTCCATTCCAGAAACACCTTAAGTCCACAATCCTTTTCTTTTTTATTTGTCTTTTTGAGACAGGGTCTCTCTGTATGCAGTTCAGGCTGGCCTTGAGCTCACTTTGTAGCCCAGGCTGGTCCCGAACTCATAAAGATCCTCCTGCCTCAGCCTCCCGAGCACTGGGATCACAGGTGTGCGCCCCCAAGGCCGGCTCAAATCCTTTCCCCATCCGGTGAGGTACCACCCACAGCCAGGTGTGGCCGATGCAGCCCCTCACCGCCCGCCCCAGTCCCTCTCTAACACCAGACCTGGCAGCTGTGTGTGCGCGTACCTCTTAAAGTCCAGCTTGATGCCTTTGCTGCTGGGCACCAGCGCGGCCAGCCAGGCCTCCAGCGTGTTGTCGCTGTGGGTGTCCGGGGGGTGCGCCATGACAGGCTGGCTGCGCGCTGCGCCTGTGCTCGAGAGCAGCACGTCGGCCTCCACCATGTGAGCAGCACCTGGGGAAAGGGCCCGGGTTCTCGCTGAGGATGTGGTGGAGGTGAGAGGTAGGGCGGCTCTGCACCGCCCCTGAGGGCGGGAAAGGGAACCACAGGCCAGTCCCGTGCTTGGCGTAGTCCTGGCGGATGGGCAAACAGCTGCCACAGATCTCAGTGGCCCCCTGGCCACGGGATTCCGAAGCCCCTGTGCCCTGGTGCCCCTCGCAGTGCGTACAGAGAGGGAGGCGTGGTGAGCCTTTGGGCATGTTTTTTAAGAATAAAGAGCAGTATTTTTGTCTTCTCAGTCCTTCATTTAGAAGTGACAGCTATCAATGGCTATCAGTTGTTGACGTTTGATGGTTACTGTTAAAAGCACATCTGTTTGATCTCAGGTTTAGCCGCCTCAGGAGAGCAGCCAGCTCCCTGGGCGGGGCACGAACGCGCTCAGGGGACTGTGGCAGAGGGACCCAGAGACAAGGACACTGCTCTCCTGCCTCCCTCTCCTGGGCCAGGCTGTCTGCAAGCACTTTGAGCAGCCCAGAGTAGTGAGATGAAATGGCTCCATTAACTGGCCTTTAAATTTCAACCTGAGTGTGGTGGGGACACACAGGCCAACCGCCGCACCCCAGACAGATATGGCTTCAGTGTCAACACCAGGCCAGGGTGTGACTGCGAAACCCGAGCTGCAACCCCAGAGGGTCAGGGCCTCATGTGGCCACAGGGCCGCCTGCAAGAATTCTGGCACAGTGAGGGTGCTGCCGCCCACCCACAACGACGTGCAGACCACAGCACAGAGAAGAAAGACACCTTGGCGGCCTCTGGGGTCTTTCTTTCTTGGAGGACTTGTTTATAGTTTGATATACAGAAGAGCCTATTACATTTTTATTGGACTTAAAGGAAGAGAAATAGCTCATATGGCAAAGGGGTCAGTGGGCTCCCAAAATCTCCATAGGAAGCAGTCTGGGAAAGCTGATAGGAGCTACTTCCCAAGAAATGCATGGAGAGGTATCCCCTCTTGGAAGACAAATCTGAACCAATCCACACACACCACGATGACTATTAATACAAGACAGCACAGTAATAAGTGCGGGCAGAGACAGGGGAAGATCAGAACTCGTAACCACACCACCAGTGGGGAGGTAAGAAGGGAAATGTGGCGGTTCCTTAAAACCTTAAACACAGTGACCACAACCCAGTGATTCTGCTCACTGTAGAATGCAAGACACGCATGTTCCTGACAGCCGCACATGCAATAGCAAAGGGATGGAAACACCACCGACGTTTACCCGTGGAAGGATGGACAGGCACAGTGTGGTACCTCTGCATGATGAACGGATTCTGCTGTGCAAAAGGCATGGCCGGGGCTGCAGCTCTAGATGGAGCACTCACCTAGCATTGTGAGGCCCTGGGTTCCACCCCAGTCATGGGAACAACAACAACAAGAAAAAATAGCCACAAAGTAAAGATATGGGTCAGAACGGTCAGTGCATCTTAAAAGCATGCTAAGTGCAAGAACTCAGACACAGAAGGCCACGTAGGAGAAAAGTACCAGGTGCCACCCTGAATTCTGATGCTGGGCCAGGAACCTAAGAAGTGGCACTTTTTAAAGCAGTGACAACTCAGCTGTAACTGACGGTCAGTCCCAGACAGCATGTCCAGTTGGAAGTCAACAGGGCAAGCCCCACTTACTTCTCAGCGCCTCCTCCATCTGTGCCTGGTGATTGGCGCCGTGGTACCAGGTGATCTCTGCGCCATCCTCTGTGGCGATCTGGTGATTTCTCAGAAAATAGTGTAGGATGTTTTCACTCCAGCATCCTGCAATAAATAACAGTATCCACATGAGAAAGAATACTGTTCCTTAGGGAGTAAACGTTTAAATGCAAATTTCATGGTGTATATATTTAAGACAGCAGAGTAGGATGAGACATACACTGATGCCAAGGCGGCAATGTAACAGATGCCACCAGACACAGTGGCCATGGTTTACGCTTCTGCGGCGAGGATGGCTGAAGTGCACTCAATTTGCTCAGCTGCCTGGGATGAGGTGACTGGCCTCCCTGTGGTCCTCAGGCCATGTGCTGGTCCTACCTTGGCTGCTCCCACATCCCTCACGGTCCACACCTCCCAGCCCCCTCCAGGGCCAGCACCAGTTTCTTCGCTATCTTGCACACTTGATTTCTTTTTAGAATGCAAATATTAAATGAGGTCGTGCATTTTGTTCTGTGTCTTGCTAATTTTACTCAGTGTAATGTTCTCCAGACTCATTCAGTTGTGGCTAAAGGCAAGATGAATAATATTCCAGTGTGTGTGTGTGTGTGTGTGTGTGCGCGTGTATCTGTGTCCAAATCTTTTTCCACTTGTCCGTCAATGCTCATCTAGTAGGCAGTTTCCACACCTTAGCTATCATGAGAATGTTCACAGCTACGAGGCAGTGGTTTCTTCTGGGTCTATACTGGGAAGAGAGATTGCTGGGTTCTGCAGGGAGTAATAAAAAAGAGGCAAGGAAGTACAGAAGGAGAATAACAAAGTGATTGGATTTGGAAAACTACAACATCAGAAAAACAAAACAAAACAGAAAACACATACAGTCTGTCAGTAACTGCCAATGGAGCATTGAGCAGCCAGGTGTGGTGGTGAATGCCGTAATCTCAGTACTTGAGAGGCTGAGGCAGGAGGGCAGCTTCGGCTACAGAGTGAGACATTGTCTCAAAAATAAGTAAATAAAAAAATAAATAAAACAAGCTAATGTTTGTCACAGTCTGTGAATTTGCCACAAACTGAAGTGCACGATATACAATTATATGGCAATAAATATTATGCAAAACATTCTAAATACCTACCACTTAGTCCAGAAGTCCCACTTCCATGAAATGTACTCTAAAAAACCCGATATGCTTATATTGGGGAAATTACACATTTCATACAAGCACATTTATTGCAGTAATGTTTGTAATAGTAAAAGAGTGAAAAACTAAATGTTCACCAAAAATAGTCACTAAATTATGGCTTATTGTTGCACGATGGAACATCATAATGATACAATCTCAGACACGCTAAGTTAAATAAAGTGGGAAGCAAAAGACAATAATGGAATAGTAGGAAAAATAATTGCAACAAAAACGCTTCCGCTGTAATCCCTGGAACCTGTCCATGTGTCGTTTTGTAAAGAAGGGACTGAGGCTGCTAACCGGATGGGCCAGTGACGGGCAAGAGCTCTGGGTTCCCGCGCGGGCCACGTCTGACCGCAAGGTCTAGGAGCGAAAGGGGAGGCAGGAGGCAGGGTCTAGGCCGCTTGACCTGGCGCCGCGGGGGCGGGCAGGCAGGAAATAACGTCCGAGAACAGGTTATTTTTCATTTCTGCATGACACAAAACAGTCCAAAGAGCTCCTGCGACGGGCCCTAGGGGAAGGCGCAGGATGGTCAGAGCCGCGCCGATCGCGATCGATCGCCTCCACCCCGGGGAGTGCCAGGCTCTTCAGGCGCGGGAGTCCCCACCCGGGCTGCATCGCAGACCTCGGCATCGTGGAGCTGAGGCCGGTGATCGCGCAGGCGGCACCCCGGAGCAGGACGGCCCTTGCAGGCGACAGGCTCGCGGCTCCGATCATGCTTATCCTCCCTGCCCCAGCCCAGTCCAGACTGCACCGGTGGCTCGGAGCGCGCCCCGCGCGGAGCCGGGGACACTTACCCCGGCTCGCCACAGGCGCTGCCATGGTGATGACGCCCACTGTCTGCGCAGGCGCGGGTCCGGCCGCGTGACAACCCGACTCCACTGGTGCTAGATTGCAGGGCCCGGAACCCGAGGTTTCTAGGTACCAAGGCGAGCCGGGACCGGAAACAGTGTGGTGTCCGGCCAGAAGGAGGCACGCGTGTATGCGCACGCGCAGTGGCTACCTTACCAGAGCAGTAAACTGCTCCTGGGACAAATCAGAAAACAGGAAATGCTTCCTGATCGCTGTATTGGGCAGCAGTGTGGGGTATATTTTCTTTTTATGTTTAGTGATATCCTAAAAAGACATGGACTCATTACTGCGGCACACAAAGAACTGTTGCAGCTGAAGATGCTGAGCTACCTTCAAGTTTACCCTCCCTGTACCAGTGATCACCAGAAGCACCCCAGCAGCTCCCTGCCTGCCTGCAGCCTGTCTTCGATCCTGCCTTCATACTTCTCTGGAGGTTTCCTTGATAATTAAAGTAGAGTAAAGTAGAGTGTATATATATCTTTTGGCGTCTCTCTCTCTCTCTCTATATATATATATATATCTTTTGGCCTCTGTTTTGTTACCAGCTTTCTGTTACCCAAATTGCTATTTTTTTTTAATTATAGGAGTCCGTATTCACTCTGGTTATCTCTACTCTTTAAATATATCTATATTTAAAAAATTAAAATAAATATACTCGTATTGATGGTCACCTTCCACTTGTTTTGATCTGTGTCTCAGGTCTATCCTGTAGTTCAGGGCATATCTTCCTATCAAAAGATGCATAGTCTGCAAAGTTTCGTCTTTGCAATGCATTCACTCTTGCACATAACTTAAGGCTCACTCCAGGGATATCACCAATTACAAATATCCTACATTGTCATTAAAAAATAAAACTAAGGTGAGGGGTGGGGATTTAGCTCAGCAGCATAAGCCCCTTACCTTGCAAGCGCGCGGTCATGAGTTTGATCCCCGGTAGCGATTAAAAAAAAAAGTAGAAAAAAAAATAAAGCAATTCAGTAAATTTAAAACAGCATTTGTGATAGAAGTTAAGGGATTCTGAAATTTTAAATATTTTATTTGTTGGTTCCCATTAACTGCTTAACACTTTCTAAAACTTTAGCATGAATCTGTCCATTTTTGTTACCACTTACCCAGTTAGCTGTGTTTGCTTGCACTGTTTAGTAAATTATAGAAATAGATTTGTGGGCTTCAAAGTGAATCTTATAACCATCACCTAGATTAGGACCAGTGCATCTGTGGAGAAGCACTGGTCAGGAGACTTAGCTTCTAGTTTCAGATGTGGAAAGTGTTATAAACAAATAGCCATTATATCCTAGAACAGGGACTTCCTTTTCTTGTAGAAAATGCATTTGTATCAATCATTCTTCTTTGTTTGTTTTGTTTTTGGTACCAGGAATCAAACTCAGGGCCTTGCACTTGCCTGGAAGGTGCTTGTGTTGCTGAGTTATATACTGTCCCTGTATTAGTCATTCTATTCACTTCTCTCTGGCTCTAATTATAACCACAGCCATAAAAAATCTGCATAACCTTAATACAGCTTATTTTGATTTTTTTTTTATCGGTACCAGAGATCAAACTCATGACCACGCACTTGCAAGGCAGGCGCTTATGCCACTGAGCTAAATCCCCAGCCCCTATTTTGCTTTTTGGAGATTGATGATTGCTAGAAAGTTTTTTTTGTTGTTAAATTCCAATTCAGTGAGTTCCTAGCTGCGTGACTTTGGGAAAATGACTCTCTTGAGTCGTATTATTTAACTCTTTTGTTTTAAAATGCAATAACAGAGCAAGGGTAATTTCCTTCTTGTACAGTTTTTGCTGTCTGATAGCAACATAGCTATTCCATCTTTGTTTTAGTGTTTGCCTGGCGTATATTTTCCTATCTTTCTACTTTGAACATTTTGCGCCATTGAAAGTGATTATCGTAATTGTCCTTTATGTATTTTTGGTCTTATTTAAACCATTTAAATGTAATGTAGTTTTTTGATATGGCTTGATGTAGATGCCATTTTCTTATTAACTTTTCTGTTTGTTCTTATGTTTTTCATTCCTGTTTTCTGATTTTATTTTAAATTATTTGAAGTTTTCAAAATATTAAATACTTTAAAATGTATCTTCTTGTATAGATTTTAAAAAATAGTTGCTATAAATTATGACTTACCAATTTTTTCAGTCTCCGTAGAATATTTTGCCATGTGAACTATAGATACCTTTTCATCATAGAGATCCCTTTATTGTCCTTATTAGGGTGCAGTTCTCTTCTGCATCACATCTTTTGACATTGGTAATCTTGTCACTTTTTAGTCTTGCACACACACACACACACACACACACGTTATACTGTGAAAATATATCCTACTCTGCCTTCTTTGCTATCATTTCCCTTCCCCATGAACTTCCCTAATGTTCATTTTAAAACATGTGTCTGGTTATTATTATAGTTGTGCTTCTGAAAAACATCCTGTTTCACCTTCATTTCTGACAGATTTGTTTGCTGAATAAAGGGCTCTGTGTTGATAGTCTTTCTGAGCACATTGTGAATGTTCCATCATCTTTGGCCTTCTTGGTTTCTGATGAGACATCTGCCAATATTCAAATCTTTGTGTCCCGTTGGGTGGAGCTGAGGCTGGAAATTGACCACACCTGTGGGAGTGAGACAAGCCCCATCCGAGAAAAAAGATTGCCAGAGAAGAGCCCATAAGCAAGCTAATACAGTCTCAAAAACACCAAGCCCTTAAGTTGCCATGCATGCAGAGTACTAGGCAATGGGTGTCACGTGATATTAAGTTACTAATTGTCTCTAATAAATGCACCACTTTGGTTGAGCAGTTCCTTTCCTCCCAGCTGGAGAGAGCGTTCCACCTGACCTCAGTGTTTGTCTCTTTATTTTCCCACCCTTTTTTCATCCTACCCTACCTCTAGAACATCTAGAGCTGTGGCCAGACAGACATATGGTGCCTGAACAGTGACGGGTAAGAAAAAATAGTGGGTGAGGGGACACTTCTCATTTGGTGCACAAAATGCAGAAGTAGATAGCATCAGTATTCATACGAGAGAGTATGGACATTGACAGTACCAGGTGTCAAACAGGCTCACAACAGCCAAAGACAAAAATAGGTCACTAGGGCCCAAAATGTGCTCACTAGGGTCAAAGAGAAGGATGGGTCACAAGAAATAAAAGGGAGAGAGGTGTGTTAATTTTATCATGTATCAAGCATGGGGCAAACAGATTTTCAAGAACCACAAATGTATATAGAAAGGCTTGTACTACTGAGTCGTGTATTTATCTTTTTGTGGTGGACCTGGATCAGAGAGTGTTTCTATGATTGCATGCCTATGGAGACAGCACAGCTTGCTAGATTTCTGGAGTTTGTTTGTTTTCAGAGGAAGGAATTGTACATTTACATACTTGGGAAGAGGTAGAACAGCAGCTTAGAGCAAGGCTGGGAAAAAGCAAACCAGTACAAATCTGTCTGGACCTCTACAGACTTTAAACACTCACCACTTCTCACAGGCCTGCAAGCAAGGGAAGGAATCAAAGAGCTCCACGGAGCCTGGAACTTGGCCCAGACAAAGGAAGTGGGAGAAACAGCCTGTGTGTTTCAGCTGCAAGGGTGAAATTTTATGTTGCTAATGTAATATAATGTTAATAGACTTAAAACTGGTTCTTAAGGATTGTTAAACCTGTGTTATGACGTTCAAGTTGTGAAATGATAAAAATAAGCATGCGTTTGTATCTAAAAACTGATGCGAAAGAAATGTGTCTGGCTGCCAAGTTGACAAGGGGTGGATTTGAATGGTTGATACATTGTGCAACTTGAGGCCTTTAGAAACTTGGCGGAGTGACTCGGCAGAGGTGGGGTGACCTTTCCTTATAAACGTCTTCATCCTGTGCAAAAGGAGGGCACAGAAATGGTGTGCTCTCCTTAACTGTGGTAGCCTGCTTGCACTGCAGGGGAGCAAAGGAGGCTTACACTTCCCTCCTTTGCTCTTGCTACCTTTGCTGTCTTCCACTGCCATAAACTGTTACTGCCTTGGATACTATTTAACAAGTTTCTGCTTCCCATGTCACCTTCCATTAGAATGCTTCTGCCTTACCCAAACAGTTCCATTTAATCCAGGAGCAGGCTGGACAGATTGTTAAACAGTGTTCTTCACGCATCATGCATCTTCCCTCACTCTCTATGGGGGTTAGTCTCCGAGGGTTATACACCAGTCATCTCTGGCAAATGGATGTAATTCACATTCCTGAGTTTTTCTTTGTGCTGAATCAGTTTCAGTAGACAGCTTCTCAGGATTTATCTTTGCTTCTGCCCACACTGGTGAAGCAGCTAAACACGTCATTGCTCACTGCTTGGGTGTCTTCAGTAGCCTTGGTTGCCTGTGGCACTTAAGACTGATAATGGCCCAGCCTATACAAGTGTTGCCTTCCAAATGTTTCACAAAACTTCCTATCTCCCTTACCACAAGAATTCCTTATAATCCTCAAGGTCTAAAAATTGTTAAACATGCTCACTGTGTGCTCAAAATTCAATTACAAAAACAAAAGGGGGAATATTTCCCTGTAAAAAGTTTACACCTCATAACAGACTTCACTTGGTACTATATACTCTTTTAAAATCCTGCTAGGCATAAGACTACAGCAGCAGAAAGACAATTCAATCAGGTAAAAGAAGGACCCTTTGCAAAGATCTTCATACTGGACAATGGAAGGGACCCTGTCCAGTGCTAATTTAGGGTCTGGAGTATGCTTGTGTTTTTCCAGAGAACACCGAACAGCCTGTTTGGGTGCCAGAGTGTGCCGTCTGGATGCATCACAGACCCAGACCTGGAGAAAGAGTTGGTTCCACCTCTCAAGAAACTGATTCTCAGACCTTGACAGTGATGCCTCAGAGACCATGCCACAACCAATAGAAAAGGATGGGGTTAGAACTGATACGGGGCCAATTAAAATTGGCCAAGGGTGCCCAGGAGATGGTAGCAAAAAACAAAGGTCTAAATAGTTGACTAAGTGTATAGAGATAACTGAGCTGAAAGTTACATGAAAGAAGGGGACATAGAACTTAGCAGCGTTCCTTTTTTTTGTTTTGTTTTGTTCTGGGGATGGAACTCAGGATCTTGCACTTGCCAGGCAGGTGCTTATGCCATTGAGCTAGAGCCTTGACCCGTTACTAGTGCTCTTAAGATAGAATACAAAACTATATATTGATAATAGGTAAAAGATTTCATTCTTTCCAAGTTCTTGCAGATTTCTGCTAATTGACTTACGTTATCTTACTATTCTATTTATAGTTATAAATTCTAACAGTGTAGAAAGCTATTGTAATTGTTTGGTCAAAAATTACTTGAATGCACTTTGATTTTATGTTTGTCTGTCCAGGCTGTTAAAATGTATACTTGTCTGTTTCTTATATCCACGAACAATTGTTCTTTTTTATTTGAGATCAAGTTTTTCTCTTTTCTTTTGCACTTTTGGATCATTTGTTCAAAGTTTAATTTGGGCTATAGATTTTAAAAGCATGCTTCCACCCATGTTGCCAGCTGGTCAAAATGATGCTAAAATTGGTTGTGTAAGTGTAATGTATATTGTTATGTATTATGACTTGAGAGTCTCTCATTGTTCAAAAATAATGTGTTAACTGTTATCTTTTTTTGTTTTGTTTTGTTTTGATACTGGGGATTGAACTCATAACCTCGGGCTTGCCAGGTAGGCGCTTATACTGCTAAGCTAAATCCCCAGCCCGTGTTAACTGTTATGATTGGGTTTTCGTAAGTCATCAAAAATTGTTAAGGTATTAAACAAAATCCCTTCAGGTGGGGATTATTGGACAGGGTTCCAACTGATGAATAAGAGAGCAACTGCCTGGAATAACTTTAATCAGTTCCTCTTCATTAATGGAAGGCCCCAGTGACCTCCATAGCCTTATGGCTATTATTAAGAATATATATTATCGTGTTATGTTTACACTGTTCATCATCAAAAGAATTAAGTTTTCCAGACTATAAGGTTTTTGATTTAAAGATGCTCTGGTACAAAAGTTTTCATATGGCTGTGATGATTGTTATTAACCTCACGATGTATCAAAGGTGTTCATGCCTCCTGATGTACAGATCTTCCTAAATATACCACAAGGATTGTTTTCTTTTAGATTCTAATCTCTGCCTTTAACAAAAACTTATATGTACATCCCACTAAAGGTAAACAAGTCACGTAAAAACTTCTTATGTCTTAGATAGCATGATTGACTAAGAGGGACATTTCCTGTCAAAATCAAAATTCAGATGTTACAAAAATATGATTGTCACACTACAATATTATGTATAGTTTTAATTTCTAACTTTCTATATAAAATATATAACTTAACATTCTACAGGGATTCAAATGTTAAGGTATCCATGGTTAAAAAATAACAGTTCCATTTTATTGTCTAAGGTACTTGGTATTTAGACAACATAGTAAGCTTAGCCTCTGTTACACTGTAATGTTACCAGTCTTTTCTTCTGGATGTTCAGTAACTGAGGGACGGAAACCAAAAAGCTAAAACTATAGATGGGCTGAGGATAGTCAATATTTTGGCCCTAACTTTCTGAGGTCAGTAAGGCCTCAGGGCATAAGAACACCTGCTGTGAGATCCTGTAACTCAGCGAGTCATGGTCTTCTCAGCAAGGAGACTGTGGGACCACAGAGGAAAGTGACCAGTGATACACGGTGTACCTAAGGAGAGACACCAAGAGAGAAGCATCTTCCAAGCTTTCATAGAAAGCAGTTGGTCAAACAATGGTCATGACTCATCCAAGTGGCTGACACTGATGGAGAAGCTGGGAGGTGCTATCCGTGGTTCCTAAGAAAACTGGGCTGACCTTGGTAACAAAACTTTCAATACAGGTGTCACTTTTAATTTGTTCTTAAATAGCCCACAGAAAAGTACCACAAAAGATAACAGTCTACAGAAGTCCACCTAACACAGCTTCTCCGACTTCAACTGACCTCCCATTGCTTGCAACTACAACATAAAAAGGGGGAAGATGTTGGGAACAGCTGAAGCTAGAAACTGACCACACCTACAGGGGTGAGACAAGAGCCCTTGGAGAACAAAGAGACCTGGGGTGAGTCGCTTAAGCTAATGCATTCCCCAAAACATCAAGCCTTTGGATTGCCATACATGCGGAGGACTAGGCAATGGGTGGTAACGTGATATTAAGTTGCTAAATGTATAAATACACGCACTGCTTTGGTTGGGCAGTTCCTTTTCCTCTCAGCTGGAGAAGGCTCCATCTGACCTCAGCTTTCCTGTTTTGTTTTCCTGCTGCCCCTGCCCCCCACACAATGACTGGATCTGGGGCTGTGCACATAGTAGGCCAGATCTTCTGTTTTCTTATAAAGCAAGCTGTTAGTTTCTTCTGGTTGCTTAAAAAAAAAAAACTTCATTTCTTTATATTGGTTTCATTAATTTGATTATGATGTTCTGGGTGTGTTTTGGAATTTAATTTTGGGGTCCTGTGGAGGTAAACGTCCCCATAATTGTTTGAAAAAAAGAATATATTTTATGTAAATATGTGTAAAACTATTAAAGTTTTAAATTTTTGTGTGTGTGCTACTGGACGCTGAACCCAGGGCTTCACGCACACTAGGCAAGTGCCCCACTACAGAGCTAAGTCTCCTCTTTACTTTAGGCTGAGACAGCATCTCACTGGACTGCCTAGACTGGGCTCGGCTCACACTTGGAACTGCCGTGGCCTCCCACGTAACTGGGATTACAGCCAGGCTCATCTGTTACTTCTTCAAATGTCTCTCCTCATCTTCCTTCTCTTGAGACCTTTAAGACATGACTATTGGATACTGATACTGCCACCCAGACCCCTAAGATCTTATTTAAAAAAATACTTAATTTCTGATCGTGTCTTCAAATTCACTGACTACTGATTCTGCTGCTGAGATTCCTCCAATAAGGTGTTTAATTTTCAATTCAAAATTTTCTACTTGGTTCTTTTTTAAAATTTTTATTTATTTGGTACTGGAGATTGAACTCACAACCTTGTGCTTACTAGGCACATGCTTGAGCTAAATCCCCGGCCCCTACTTGGTTCTTTTATAGCATCTATGAAAAGGACTTTTATTCTTTAATAGTGCTAAAAAAAAAATACTACTTTTATGTCCTTTTCTGATGACTTGAATGTTCTGACAATATAACCTTTAAAATGACTTTTGTCTTTCCCTGTAGTTTTTTCAGTTTCCCGAATTCTTTCCACATCAGGTAATTTTAGGTTGTATCTTGGATGTTTTGAGTATTGAGACTGTCATTCTTGTTTTGTCAGTCTAGACCCTGTCAGGTGACCCAAACCTACACCACTTTGGCAGGCATGTAGACCTTCTTCTCACTAGTGGCAAGGTCATCCTCCCGGACTGCTCCAGACACCTACTTGAGTGGGCAACAGGAAGCAAAAGCTTTTGCTATTGTTTGTTTCATATACTTAAAACTCCAAAAGAACTGTTTTATTCATTTTTTTGACCAATAAAATCTAATAAAGTGCTCTGCATGTAGCATGAACACAGACACGGGTTTTATTATACAGCTGCACAGGGCTGCATTGTGCTTTGATTTCACAATTTAGAGAGTTGTAGCCTAAGGCGTAAAGCCAAAACCAGATCACTGTAGATGGAGTAAAAGAGCAATTCCATTTCTTCACCTTTAAAGAACGAAAACTGCAAAGTACCAATGTGAACATGATCAAATAGGAAGCAATACAATAAAAAATGGACATCTACAAAGAATATTCTAAAATGTGCCCCCAGGCCTCAGGCATGTAATTGAACAGAGTTTATTATCCCATCACGGAAGATATTTTAAGGTATGGTCACTATTCCTAAACTGTGCAATTACAGTACAAAGTAAGTTTCTACTACACTAAAAAATAAACACACACACAATGTAAAAAACAGGTTATGCAATTATTTTTATCTTAGACCATTTCAATAAATTTCACAAGTTATATACTGTCATTTTATTTAGTATCTAACATTTTACATTGTTTATGAAGGAGCCACTTCCAGCACACTGATCTCTTCTGCACTGTGTCCTAACTTTGCCTAGGGCGGGCCGCAGGTGTCAGTACAGATCACATGCTGAAACAGATTAAATTGCTTGGTCTCTCCTAGCTTGAGACCTCAGATCCTGAGTTATACCCTTGATTTGATCTAGAAGTTGAGATGCTTCATAATTACTGTCTTATAATGGGTGTTTAGTGTTGTTTCTTTTTCTTCAGATATGCAGTATTTCAGATACAAAAAAGGCATATTCTATATAGAATAGAAAAGGCAACAAATAATGATTAGACTTTATATAACTGAAATGACAGGACTAATATATGCCCTTTTTATTTTTTTTCCTATTTGAAGTAAAAAGAAAAGCTCTGTAACAGTTTCAAATACATAGAACTTCTGTTAAATATCCTGTTATAAAAAGTAACCACCACATAAAGAATTTAAAATATGTAAAAGTGATTAATTCATTAACATTTATGTTCATACATAGTATCAATGAAAATATGTAGACTTGCCAAGAAATTTCTAAGGATTAACATTAAAGGTTAAAAAAAAACCTGTTTCAGGTTTCAATTATTGCTACACAGTGGCTACCTCAAGGTCACTGGCCTGCGTCAGTCACGCTTACCAGTGCTAAATACACTGATACACTTTGGAAAAAAGGAGGAAAAATAATGCACTGTGATACAAAAATATTACCTATTTATAAATTATTAAAGATTTATAAAACATCTGAATCACATGTTGCTATAAAAACAATGTACTTAAATATAGAAGCACAGAATCCTGAAGCACCCACATTTATTTTAAGAATACCCATTTAATCAGGAAAAGCAATATACATTTATATAATAATTTGAGAAGAAAAAAGGCAAAGTTCTGACTTTAATCAAACAATCAGATCTTCTCTACTCACAGGTAGGTCTCCTCTCCAATTATACAATAAGTTACTAGCTTTATTCTAAGACTTAGAAGTCTAATATCTGGAAATCGTCTATGCTGTTGAAATACCTTTTAAGCAGACTTTTGAAGCCAGTGTTTTCACTGGCTTCTAACAAACAGGTGTTTCCTTTATAAGGTTACATGTGCAAAGAGCCTTCATTAAAATCTTTCTTGGAATAAAGAGGTATAACTAAGTGCATACACTTTGGCTTAACGTTGAAATAACACAGAAAATGCAATCAATTTTTTAAAGGTACAAGTCCTTGTCTTTTTAGTGCTTGTATTAATGTAAAGCTTCAAACATGGTGGATCCTTCATATTTGAATACTGCGACAGTGATTTTCACAGATCACGTCTATCCCCAGAGCAAAGCGTGTTCCGAACATCAACAATTTAGTGTTTGTGGCATTTCAGCTTTAGTTCTGGGTTAGTTCTCACAGGGCAGCTTGCAGTACACAACACGGCACAGCCTCTCACGACACCAGATTTTCCAGAATGAAAAATACCAGCTCCATTTCCAAGGGCAAACTGGAGCTGGAGGTGCCCCCGTGGATCACAGGGATCAGGGCGCTGTCCAGGGCGTTCAGGTAATGCTGAGGCAGCAGCTGGCCTTCAGAGCCTGCCTGAAACTCAACCTGAGAAAGGAAAACTTGATAAAACAATCCTGGAAAATTAGCAACCTTGTTTAGCTCAGATGACTATAAAGTCAGACTATTTTAAAACGCTCAGTTTCAGTATGTTAATGAAAACTATACATACTGTACACCAGAGCTTCTCCACGTTTGTCTCAGCCATCGCTACACAGATGTCCCGCGCCCCTCCCAGGGTGTGATGAACACCACCGCCATCCCGCGGGGCCCTCAGCGGACACGCGCGCACCCCCTGCGTAAGCGCCAATGCTGCTGAGTGACAGTCCCCACAGCACTAACACTGCTTATGAATGTTTCACATGTGTAACTGCAGCGACACTGCATAGTGTACTTTAAGGCTTCTGACTAAAAAGGCAAACAAATGGTGCTTACTCAGATGCCCAGTGATTACCAGAGCCTCCCTGCAAAGGGGGCTACTCACAGTGCAATGAGAACAAAACTTCCCCCTCCAGGAAGCAGCACTGTATCCCGGCTGGAGAAAAGCCAGCGGCACAGAAACCTCCTCCTGTGAGGAGAACCTTGCTTTGAAAACCTGCACTGTGCGCTGGCAACAGTTACAAAGTCAGCACTCCTACCAGACAGGAGCGGAAGTTTACGGGAAAAACTTGGCCTTAACATGTAAGACGACCCTCACCCATGCTCACAGAGGGCATACTAAGGTAATACTGGGGCTTCAGTCTCACCTATCAAATCGTGAAGCTGAAAGGTATGGGCTGGGGATGCAGCTTCCTGGAAGGTGTTTGCTGAGACCTGAGTGCCTAGGTTTGCTCTCCAGCATGGGAGAAAAAAGCAAACAAGCAGGAAAGCATGAGCAGGCCTGAATGTGTGTGCTGTGGGAGAAGGAATTCTTAGAAATTTCTGAGTGAAACATAAACTGGCATCGCCTTTACTCGGGGCAAGACTGCAGTATCTGTTCAGTATGGGCTTGGACATGGCAGTGCTGTTAGGAGTCTTTCTTAGGGCTGCGCTCACACTCACACAGGAGGAAGACACTGTCCACAGCCTCGACATCAAATACACTGAGGACGGGTGGGCACATCCCTGGTGGAGCAGCCCTGCTCTCACCAAGCACAGGGTCCGAGTGCCACACTGCTGCAGGGAGGGGCCCGGGGACGGGCACGGGTGGCGGCACCTGTCTGATGCCCACACATTTCAGTCAGAGAAAAATCTCCAAATGTGTTACGCGTTATGAGAGGCACCCACTTCCAGGACCCTGCAACAACGGGCCTCACCACATCCGCATCGATGGAGACCCTGAGCCCGATCCTGTTCATCCTGTCACTCTTCAGAGTCTTCAAGTGTGGGCACAAGGCAGCACTACACGCCATGGCGATTTCTTTTGCAAACTGATAGTGGTTTGATAACACAGACAAATCCTGGTCCTTCAGAAAGTAGAATACCTGAAATACATTTAATTAGAAAATAAGCCATTATGAAGACTGAAAGCAACTTTTTTGTGTGTGTGACAGGGTTTCACTATGGAGCTCAGGCTGGCCTTGAGCTGGCAGTGACCCTCCTGCCTCAGCCTCCAAAGTGGTGGGATGACAAGTGTGGGCCGCCAAGGCCAGCAAAAGCAACTTTTAAAACGCAACAATCACTGCTTTCAAATCAACATTAATAAAACGGCAATGTTAGTTCCATGAAATCACTAGCTGAGACTATTCTGTCCACAGCCTGCATCTACTCCATAAACATTTAGAACCGAAGATCATAGACGTGGCCCACAGAAGTGCCTGAAGCCGACTTGTAGCAATGACAGCTCTGCTAACTCACAGAGTCCAGCCCATAAGGGCATCTATGTAGGGTCAAAGTCAGGCAAAGAAATGATGTTCTGCAGTTTCTATGTATCTTGCACACACATGAAATCACAAAGGTTGCGAAGAAATGAATGCCACTGCCTGCTGATGAGGAAGCGGGGTTGAGAAACAAAGAGGCGGCCTAAGACACCTGGGGTCTGAGACCTAAGTTTCACAGCGTCTTATGTAAAAACTCTGAGCTCAGAGTAATGCCGTATGTTGATAAGTTCAATGTATGAATCCAGCCTGAGCAATTTATGGATGTTGCGAGACTCTGTCTTTAAAAACAAACAGACAAACAACAAATCAACCAAAAGGCTGGGGACGTAGCTCAGTGCGAAGACCTGGGTGTGAGCCCAGCCCACTACAGCCCTGGCTGAGCCTCCCACACCCCAGTCCAGGGTGGACCTGTGTGCCGCAGGGTGTGAAGGAACAGCGTGGTAACCGCACTCCAACCACACTGCTCCGAGGCCAAGACGCACGGCCTCCAATGTGAACCCAAAACGCACGGCCAAACACGGCACGTGAAGGGAGAGGCCTCCTCCGCTACTACCTCGGTACACTTCACCATCTTCTCATCAGTTTCAAAATCTGCTTCCAGTTGTATTTTTTCACTTGGAAATCCTTGTAATGAGATTCCGTCCACCGGGCTGATAACACTACAGAACAAACATAATAGCATCAGTGTCATCTAAGTGCTTTATATTAAATGATTAGATCTGAACAAATGAAGATGAGAAAAATTGTGAAAGTTCCAAATTTAAAGCAGCAACAACATATCTCAGTTACATACAAGATACATAGCTCCTGTTTTTGTTCATCAGTAAATTATATCTCCTTTTCCATATGCCCAATTCAGACCCAGATTTCAAATACCTCAAACAGTCTCCTAACAGAAAAGCTATCTTACGAATTCAAAAGCTCTATTTTGGAATCCTTCAGCATTAGTCCTCTTCTTCCTTCTATCTGCAAACCCTCAGCCAATCTCCAAAAAGAAAGACAACAGGCAAGTGGAAAAAGGTGGGGCGGGGTGGGGGGGCACAGTAATCTGCAAGGCTCAGCGCACACATTAGGGAATCCAGCTGTAGTTCACAGGAAGGCAATGTAACTCACACTGTGCAAAGGGAGGCATTACTTACGCCACCAAAACAGGCACCGGGACGGGAAACTGCTCTGCCCGCCCTCTGCCCTGGCAGCCGCCTGTCCACTGCCCAGTGGGTGCCTAACGCTGCCCTCCCGCTGCCTGCCCACTGCCAGAGTCGGAACCGGGGGCGGCAGGGCTGGCTGAAGACACAGGATTTATTAACTGGCAGGTAAGCATTACATTGGCGCCATAATTCTGTACTCACTCTTGGAATAATTATGTTCAAGGCATGTTTTCATTCTCCCCCGTCACATCAACTGCACCCCAGGAACCAGTTCCTACCCTCCGTTTCCTTCCTCAGCGGCGTCCACCCAGCAGACATCCACGCACTCTCGCAGGCCGCCGGCATCCACCTTCCCGCAGGTGATTCTGAAGTCCTCTTGCTCTCGCAGAGCTTGCCTCAAGCCGCTCATGGTCTCTGGAGTTATCTGCACCATTAAGCCGTCTGGAAGCAAAAAAATGCGCTTCACATTTATTTGCAAAAGAGGGTCTAAGTCTGCGAGTTTAGGGCTAAGGCATAAGATTGACTATCACGACAGGCTTAGTGCAAGGCAAGCTTTAAATCCTTTGTTAGGCATCCTAACAGTTGTTTTCCACTAGGAAAGTAAAAATGTTTCACTATGTTAAGGGTTGTTTTTGAAAGTTTAATGAAAACAAAGTTCATACTTGTAGGCACCAACAGATGAGGGTAAGGTACTGGTGGGCGTGTAACACACACTGGCGTGCGTGCCAGCAGCCACAGACACAGAGCAGCTCTGTCACCTGCGGCAGTGGCGACCTGGAGGTCTCTGTGCACAGGGAGCCAGCCAGCACAGAAAGACAAGCGCCAGGCGTTTTTGCTTTTACGTGGAAGCCGAAAAGCTGCCTCGTAGAAGGAGAGAACAGAAGAGTGGTTCCCAGTGATCAGGGAGGGCGGCCAGGTAAAGAGAGTAGGTCAATGCTTACCAAAATACGGCTACACAGGGAGAGACAGGGCGCACTGCTCTACACAAAGAGAAGGGACTGCAGTCCCCAAGAGTTTATCACACACTTAATAAAGAATACAGAGTTCTGAGTTTCCCGACACAAATGATAAAATTTAGGGAAAGGAAATGCTAATTATCCTGATTTGATCACTACACATCTCATACATGTTCAAATTATCACACTACAATGCACATAAACATGTATAATTGTTAATTATTACACATCACTTAAAATGGTGGAGGGAGGACCTATGATGTTCAGAATTACGTAGATTATAACCGGTTAAACACACAACCCGGCAGGAAAACAGGCAAATGCTGGGAACAGGCTTTTCGTAGGAAAAGTCCACTCGGTGCCCAATGAAGGACAGGATGCTTCCCCCTGCAGTGGACAGACACAGGCTCATCGTGACCACAGTGGGAAACACAGGTTGATGACACTCACGCAGTGTGATGGTCTCCTATGTGGAGACCGTGAGGACCAACAAGAGATCTGACATGCTGATGACGAGGACAGCTGGTGCAACCATTTTGGAAAACAGTTTAGCAACTTCTCCAGAAGTCAAACATCTGCAAATGTATTAGCCTAGAAAGTCCACCACTAAATATGTATTCCAAGGGAAGTCTACATTCCCCCGTCCAGTTTCCACGCACAGCTCAGGGTACATTAGAACCACTGTTTGTGACAGCAGACGCTATGAACAACCTGCAAGTTCACGATCAGGAGACAAGTAAACTGTCATACATTCACGAAATACTTAATAGCAATGAGAATGAATAAGCTATAGTTGAAGGCAACAATATGCATGAATTTTAAAGATATATAATGTGTGAAAATACTAATTTCACATGACAATGTGGCCAATATCATTGCCTTAAGTCTCCTATATAAGCTAATTAAGTTCCAAGTGGTATAAGCATATCTATGGACAGATAAAAAGGCAGCAAGAGAAGGAGAAGCAGGGTGTCCAGGGAGCGGCAGACTCCTGGAGGGCAGAGTCGGGATGGGACGGATGTGACAGCAGCTGGGCTGGGCGCTGCTCTGCATGACGCACAAACGCTCTCTTGTGAGCATCAGACAGGTTTTAAAGGTAATACAGAAACAGCTTCACATTAAAGCAATCTTCAAGATGCAGCCTGTACCTTCCACTATGCTGGACTTGGCAAGAAATCCTGAAGATGGCTTCAGAGCACCACTGAACACCACAAAACTCGCACCTGTCACTGAAGACAAAACACGACAGTTAGCTCGGGTTTCAGCCACCCGTTTGGTTTTGTACGGGATTAAATTCAGAATGTGGGACATGCATATTTAAGTACCCAATAAATGCTTTGCTCCTAATACACCAGAAATCCAGTGAAAACCAAATCAAATAACTCAACGCTTGTGTCTAAGGCTGTCTTAAATGTCTGTGCTAGTGTGGGGCAGGACGCTGCTGGTGTGTGCCAGACTCAGGACTCTTGGGAGTCCTGACTGGACAATTGTCCATTAAAGTCACAACTGAATATGACCTTGACACACACCAATGCGGCAGCCTCCAAGGTGCACAAGATGGCATGCAGACACGGTTATTCACAGAGGCATTTTAATAAATAACCTGGGATTGACAGCAACTTAAGTCTACTAATAAATGATGGTTAGATGATACACACAGAAAATGGAAAGTTATGTGAAAGCTCTTCGCCAGCACTGAATTATTGCCCAAATGTGTTTCAACAACCAAAAAATCAAGGCACACGATGAACCAATATTATGCCTTGTCTAGTGAGATGTCAGGTGTGGTGGTGTATGTTTATCATCCCAGCACTTAGGAGGCTGAAGCAGGAGGATTGCTGTGAATTCAAGGCCAGCCTGAGCAACATAGTGAGTTCAGGGCCAGCCTGAACTACATAGCAAGACCCTGCTTCAAAAAACAAACCAAAAACAACAACAAAAACCCCCCAAAATCTACACAAGTGAAAGAAAGAGCTGATGTGTGAGTGTGTGTATGCATGCCGTCTGCAGAAGAGGAAGAGGATGGCTGGGGGTCAGGGAAGACAGGAGATCTTCTTCGCTATGAAAAAAAAACACCTTTGGAATCTTAGCATCTAAATAAGTATCTATTAAATATTAAAAACTTAAATTTTAATGATAAAAAAGCACAATACAAAAGTAAACAGCTAACATAAACTACGTAAGGTAAAAGCACTAAGAAGGAATACAGCACACCACCACCGACAGGCTTCTCCCGCTGCGGCTTCCTCCCTTTAGCCGTGTTCTCCGCGCTCCCCGGGGATGAGCATGCACGGCTCTCCAATCAGGGCAAAGCCTCTTAGCAGCCAGCGCGCCAGGCTGTGCTAACTGTGCTGCCCCACAACGCTGCACTGGTTTTACGGGAAACGCGCTTCCACTCCACATGCGGGCTCTGAGGCCCCTCCTGCAAGGCTCTGGCCATCCCTGGGGGCCGCCTCAGGGCTGAGTGAGAGGGCAGCCCGGTGCTTACCACCCCAGCCACTCGGTTCCCCAAACCATTCTTCATCCTCTCTCGCTGCCCCTCCAACTGAGTGGAGCTGAGACCTCGCCAACACACACACACACCGCACCACAAAGAGACAACCCCCAAGTCGGAGCTGCACCCTACACGCGGCCTGGATCCAAGGACGGCCAGGGGAATGCGCCACGGAGAATGGCACGACGAGCAGCAGCCTCTACAGCCAGTGTGTGGCACAGATTGGGAGTTCGGCAGGCAGAGAGCTACGCGCACCTCTCCTTGCCAGGAGCCCTGTCTGGCAGCACGGAGGAGTGGGGTGGCGCTCACCTCTGCGCGGGTGGCCAGGGACGCTGCTGGCCTGCGTGTGGTAGATGCCCTCACTCTGCACGCAGACCAGGTGGGAATCCGCTTCCGAGCTGAAGCTCGCGCCAATGCTGATGACGTGCTCGTTAGAGGAATTCAGCACCTTCATCACCTGGGAATGACACCCCAGCTGTGTGAGGCAACGCCCGCTTCTGCCCGGCCTGGAACCAGGCGCAGCCCCGCTTCACCACCTCCAGGCTCCGGTGTCAGCCACTCTCTGAGAGTGGAATGGAAATTGGCGTTTTAAAATAAAACCGCCCTGACTTGCAGGTAAAACAATAGGGAAAAAATATTTTAAAAATAAGATTAAACAAATTTAAAAATTTCAAAAACATTATCTGTAGCCCTAACTCAAAGCAAATAATGCAATCTGACACTATTCCACAGAACTCTAATATCCAACACTGGTCTGAATAACACAATTATACTTACGTCACTGTATTTTTTCCGAGGTATTTTTATAGAGCTCTTCCCCATTTCCATATGAATCAACAGCTGATCTATATTATGCAAGGTGTACTGGTAATTTCGAAGATCCTACATAAAATAATCACAATTCATGAACCTTAAACTACGGTCCTTAAATGTTCGGTATCTGTCATTTTAAGGCATCTGACCCAGAGCTCTCAGATGCTGCCCAGGAAGCCGGTCCTGGTGTGAAGGCCTCGCCCCTGCTCCCCCCCAGCAGCACAGAGCACACTGCCGTTGGGGCTCTGCAGTCTCAGGGCTGCCCCAGTCCAGGCACAGACCTTCCAGGGCAGCCAGGTCTGCGCCAGGGTGTGTGCACGTCCTGAGGCCTGTGGGGGGCTTGGTCCCAGCACAGGGCACTAGGGAGGTGAGGGAACCTTGGGGGGCCAGGTGGAAGGAGCTGAGGTTTTGTGGGGGTGTGAAGGGGACAGGGAACTCCCAGATGCCGCTGTCTGCTTCTCTGTGCTTCCTGGTGACAATAAGGCAAACTGGCCTCCGCTGCCATGACAGGCTGGGCACCACGGGCCCCAAGAGATGGGCCAGGTGACCACGTCAAAAGCCCTAATCTGTGAGCCCACACTGCCTCCCTACCTCCCTCCACGCCGACTGTTGTGGGTGCTCTGTCACAGTAATGGAAAGCTGGCCACCAGTCTTCAAACCAGGCAGGGGTAAAAAAACAAGCTCACTGAGCTCCTTCCAGAGTAACAGATAAACAGAAAACTACCCAGATTACAGGTGGGAGGGAGCCTTCCCAATCAACCTCAACCACAAATGAGACGACCAAAGCTGCAAGTTGCTCAAAATCTCAAAACTGACTGATTTAAATAACACTTTCACAAATTTTAGAGGTCTGTGTAGGGGTCTCACATTATCTAAATATGTAAGAACTGCAGCAGAATTAATCAAAAGGCAATTAGAATCAGGCATGTATAAAGAGGAGCTACTATACTCTAAAAAGGCAACTCATCAAAACAGCCCATTCATGTTAAATGAACTACGATTTATTAGAATTAGCTGTTATTATACCAATCATGCTGAATTGAAACAGGAAAACATCTCTGAAATCTGCTAAATAATTTTAAAAAGTAACAGTATAAGGATACTTAATAGTCAATTACTTACAACAAGTAGGTTCATGATAGTATGTCCTATTTCTCCAAAAAGAGGTTTGCGGCCTCTGACACTTGTTAGAGGAGCAGGATACGCTGTACATAAGACAGAAAACCTGGTGATTGTCGAGGAAGACCAGAAAGCCTTGAGCTCATTAGCCAGATTCTCACCTTGCAGACAGACGTTACACACACAGCACCCAGCCAGGTCCCAGGGCGAGGGGGAGAGGGCAGGCTCACTCCCGGAGCAGGCATCAGGCTCTGCCAGCAGGGCGCTCCGCCGCTCCCCCTCCAGAGACCTTGAGCCTGCAGCGCGACACTATCCTACAGGTGACAAAGCTGACACACATGAACTAGCACACTGGCTCACAATGATCTAGTTAAGCAGGACGGGCGTGGGGCTATCACCTCACCGCACACTTCCCTTCCCAAGCGCTCTGTCTATCCATCATGCACCCAGGGAGGAAAGCCACCTCGCCAGTGCGGAGCGCGGCAGGCACTGAGAGAGAAGGGTTGGCGAAAGCAGGCAGGCCCGTGCCCACAGCAGGGAGGAAGCTGACAGTTTCAGCTTCAGTGCTCAGCTGAAGTCACAGAGCCCGACCTCTCCAGGACCTGCCACACAGAAACACTCACTCAAACGTCTGCAAAAACACCACATCCCCACACTGCCTAGACACTGCAGTCAGAGCAATCGCATCCTTGCTGCTATTGGCTTATTTTCTAATTTTAAAAAGGAAGGCTAGAAGGAGGACAGAAGGTCTAGACTAGAGACATCAACACAGAGGTAACAGACATTAAAGTGAGAAACAATGGGATTAGGATCAACGCCAACTTTTCACCTCAGCCTCTGTAACTGTTCCAGGTGATTTTACTGAACGTCTACGCTCATGAGCTCACAGCTTAGAAGGCACAGAGTGCAAAGCGACCTCATCGGCCGGCTGGCCCTACAGTTAGTGAGATTCCAAACAGGTCGCCTCAACGCGAAAGGACAGATGAACCTCTCTGCAAAGGTCCTAATTTGAGACGGTCACTTTTAGTCTTTAACTTTTCCACCTCTGTGACAAAACCCCGTTCATCTGTAAAGGGTGTGAGCGTTACTCATATCCAAGTGCCGGTTTCCAAACCTCAGCAGAACACTCGAGGAAGCAGCCAGACGCACACCTCCAGCTGCACCTCCAGCTGCACGGCAGCTCTCCCTCGCGGCCTCGGCAGCTGCCGCGGCTTTCTCTGACCCGTAACCGCTAAGCACCTCATGTCCCTTCTCCATCTTCCGGGTGAGGAAGCCAGCCTTACCATCCGTAAGTGCCAGTGTCAAAGTCCTGGCTGCGCTTCCAGGCTACAGCTCCAGGAGGATGTGGAACAAGCTCCTGCGTTAGCCCTGACCCCCCGTAAACACTGCCCTTAAGGAACAGCCTACAGTATTACTATCAAAAACAAGCATCAGGCTGAACGGAGGAAAAAGCACGAAACAAAACGTTTATCTCTTTGGTTTACATGGAACAGAATCTGGGCTGTCAGTTTCTACACAAAGTAACAGAATAATGTACTTAAATCCTAAATGCTGAGAACGCCTATCTACAAAATCACACATTTTAATAAAATTTGACAGAGGGATTCATTCTTTCACTTAAACTGCCCACCCTGAAGCAACAACCATTTTTATATCTAATGTATTGCATAGACAATGCATAATTATTATTTCTTTTAAAAGTCAGGGATAAACTTATGTAGGAATTCTGAAAAAATTAACACTACAAATGATTTGGACATAACTTTATACAAAACTGGGCTATCCTGACAGCTTAAAATCTCTAGCTGTGTCAGACGTAGATATGTAAATAGACACAGTCATATGAAAAATGATACCATCTACATCGCTTTTAGTTAAATATCCAAAATATAAAAATAAAAATGAGGAACTTAAAGCTTAAGAAAATGGCGACCACTATTTTTAGGTACAGAATTTCCCTCTCTGAAAACAGGTGATGCCTGGTCAGTCAGCAGGTGAACGCAACAGCACTAACAACCCCAAAATTCTGTGGTAGTGTATGACATAAACCAACAGGGATGCTAATCTACCTTCTGAATGCATAGGCAACATGAACTCTCGAAAATATGAGTACATGTTTTAAAAAAAAATTAACAAAAGTAATACTGTCAAAATGCCCTGTTTTGTTTAGAAATTAAAAAACATGTACAATTTACTACAATTGTCTGGCCACTTCATAACACAGCAATATCTAGACTACTGTGGTGTACACGAGACGGGGAGGCTGAGTTCAGAGCTCTGTAAGCTCAAGTCCTGTCTGGCAACTCAGCAGGACCCCTCTCAAAAAGAATTTAAAGAGGATACGGTTCAGTGGTATAGTGTTCCTGAGATCAATCCCCCACTAATCAAGAAAAAACAAAAATATAGCAAATCAACATAAAGTTCAATTGGTAAAATCACACTTTAACAATTTCCCTAAAATTCTTACTTAACACTCAGCATACTTGAAATACGTAATCTAACTTACTCTAAAATTTACCTTTATATTCCACACCCAATCTCAACATTAAACGTATAGGGAAAACCTTTGCCCAAGGAATTTCTGGCTTCTGGATAAGAATTCCACACAGGAAAGGGCTGCTGGGCAACGGGAGATCATCTAGCTTCTGAATGGTGGGTGCGATAAACAGGAATCCTCCGTGATCCTTGCTGCTGAGGAAACTCTCCGTAAAGGTAATGCTGTCTAAGTTTTCTACGTATTTTCCTGGAAATAAAATTAGTAAAAAGATTTCAAGTTCTTTTATTACTGTTTTGATGAAATGCTCAGAGTATGATGTTCCAATGCAAACCAAAGGCAATGTACCATTTTCTTTTCCTTTTTTACTTTTAAAGATGCATCTGTTGAATACACTCTCTGAGCAAAACTCAGTTATTCCCAGATACTGGGAACTGTGAGCAAAAATTTGAAAATGTTTCCAACCACAGATCCTTTAAATTTTCCTTCCTGCATGATCATGATTATCATGTGCCCCCACCTGGTACAGATGGCAAGAACCGTATAGATATATTTAAAAATTAAGGAGTTAAAATATATTCCCAATTGTAAAATTAAGCAAAAAAATCTGTAGAGTCACTAATTACATGAAGTGCTAGTTTATAAGGAACCTAAACATGATGATCAACCTCCTCTAAGACAACCGAACTCATGCCACAAATGCATCTGCAGTGCAGTTAGCAGGCGGAAGCCTGCGACAGGGACGTGTCCACCCCCTCCCTGGCACGGTCCACAGTGCAGGGCTGTACCTTTGTGTGCGTCCTTGTATATGGTGAGGAACAGACGGAAAATGTCCTTGGGAACTCTATCTTCATTTGGCAAACACAACAGCAGAACAATAATCTCTGCCTGGCCCAAACCATGCAATCCATTGGTTGAGAAGTACCAATATTTATCTGAGCAATCTGTGCAATAAAAGCATACAAGTATAAATGCGAACTTCTGTTAACTGAAGAAACTAAACACTGTTTCTGCATAAAGCATTTTTTAGACCCTCACTTTCCCAAAATTCTCTTGATAAAAACCTTAAATTGAACTGTGTAAGATTTTGCTAAGAAAATTAAAAAAAAAAAAAAAGACTATCTTACAGAATGAAACAAGGACACTAAGAAGATGCACTAATGTGCTGAGTGCAGTGTGTTACGAACTTCATTTTCGAAGAGCAGGCAGAGCTTGTAGACGCATCCCTCAGTGGTGAGGGTTACTTCCCTAGTTTTAATTAAGTCACACGGTGCTTACTGTCTTTATTGCTGCTAACTCACCATTCTTGCTTATCTCATTTATCAGATTTTGATTTGTCTAAAAGCTGTAAGAAACCATCAACTGTAATAATATGCGTTAAATACACCTCAGCTACCAGCCCATGGCCTGAACTTAGATGCCACTAAGAACCTGTAAACTCAAGACCCACTGCATACACACTTGCAAATGGATTTGCAGTCTATTTGCTAAAAAACCAGTATCAAACCCTGCTTATTTTTCACTGTTGCCAGTCAAAAGCTAAACTTCAAGATGTAATTACTTTAGAAATCCTGCTTACCAAGCAAAAAAAAGATAAAGAAAAATCATTACTTACAAACTATTAATCTGACGTTCACAAGCAGGTTGGCGTTTAAGACAAAGGTGGCAGGAGGAAACCCTTCGCTCTGCAGGAGTGAGCGGACCTGCTCGGGAGATGGGTGAGTCTGCACCGCGGGCGCTGAACGGAAGGAAACATCACTCAGGGGCAGTGACCTATGAGACATGCTTACAGCCAAACTACACACGCACGTACCAAGGGCCTGAGCGTCATGCACTTTGGTCAGGAAGCTGAGCTCCTGAACCAGCTCCTCCAGGCGGAAGAGAGACCCTACACGTTGCTCCTCACCATGCAGACGCCAATGGCACAGGCACCAGGATGCAGTGGAAGGCTAGAGGTGACAGGTGTCGAACCCACGAACCATGCTGGGTGCGATGCTGGCCAGAGTCTCCAGCTTCAAGAACTTAGCCATCACGAGGAACTAAAATCCTGTCCCCTTTCTTTTGCGGAATTGGTGACTGGATCCAGGGCCTTCACACCAAGCTACATCCCCCCCCCTGAGCTTTTTTATAATTTTGAAATAGTCTTGCTGAGTTGTCCAGGCTGGGCTTGAACTTGAGGCTCTTGCTTCAGCCTCCCAGAGTGCTGGCTTACAAGTGTGTACCACCACTCCTGGCTAAAATTCCTGGTTTTCTCAATAATCTTTTTCTTTGGATATTCATCATTTCAGAAAAAGACACAGAGTCAAAATACTGATATAGTGGAAACATTTCTGAAAGTCTGCATTTCTGACTGCACTGGATTTTAACTCATTCTAAATTAGGGACAAGGATGTGAAGAACCATAAAAGTTCAAATCCTTTAGGGTTTGCTTTTACATAATAACTTTCTAAAATAAAGTTATCAGCCCTAGTATGCAGTATAACAAAACTGTCTAAGCTACAAACAATGCTTTGCAGACACATTCATCAGGAGCCTCTTCCTAAAAGCACTCCTTTTAAAACTGAACGTAGGGGCTCGCCTACCTGAGCCCTGTGCTCCAGAAGCACCCAGAAGAGGGGGCAAGCTGTCCTCATCGTCAGGTAAGAGGCTGACCTTATTGCCAACGTGCCGGTCCACACAACACAGTAACCTGTAATCCGAAACACCAGCCACAGGTAACATGCTGTTCACCGTGACCCCTGGAGAACTGCAAGGTGCCTCCATTTCTGCAAAAACATCATCAGCCAGGGCAGCAGAAGCAGAAGCAGGTAACCCGTCAGCTCCTGCACTCGTCAGCTCGTTTTCCACAGATGGAACGTGGGAAACAGGACTCCCAAAGCCCTCGTTTCCTGTACTATCTCTGAGCTCATCGTCTAGTTTCTGCAGTGTGGTAGAAAGGGCAGGGTCCACTGTGTTTACCACCTGTAAAATACAGAATAAAAAATTAGATCACTTTACACTCTGTTCAATCATAAAATGTTCATCTCCATAGTTAATGTATCTTAATCAGAATACATGAAAACCAGAATGGGCTCACAAATTCTACAGCCACATCTTCCAAGAAACAGTCATCCCACAGCTGATTCCAGGGTTGACGGCACTGAGGAGTGACACATACCCAGGAGGGTGCTGCCACCTGTACTATCACAGCCCGGAAAGGGCACGAAGCTTCGGGCCCTAGGCCAATCATACAGGGAGTACCTTTGTCTTCCTCCTCCATGACAGCTGGGGCAGAAAGGGAGGGAAGTGGATGGGAAGCAGGGAAGACAGTCCCACAGTAGCAACCACCTACAATATATCATCCACCAAGTCCTTTTTGGACTAGCCAGAACCAACTTGAAATGAAAAACACTCATGAACGCAGGTGACTTTTACTGGCCCACCTAGAGCTCTTATCCCATTGAACCCTCAACTGCAAGCAGGAGCTACGTGAAGAGCACACAAGCTCAAGAACTCCTACTCACAGTGTCACACATGGCGCATCTTCCATTTAAACCCAGCACATCTGCACAAATGCAAGCATGACTATACCCATCAGATACTCTCCTGAATGTCTGAAAAACCACCTAATCACCATGAGTCTAAGTTACCAGGTCTCAGTTACATTCCTCTACAGCAGTGGTTCTCAAAATGTGGTCCAGGGATGTTGGGTCCCCAAGATCTTTTCAGGAAACCGATGAGAACCCAGCATTTTCTTCATACAATAAAAACAACATACCAGAACACTAAATGTAGAAGCCACTGTGAGCCTCTGTCTTCTATTATGTCACGCACTGAAGACATTTACAAGGGTCAAGGGTGCAGCTGTGGTAAAGCACTCACCCAGCATGCTTCAGGCCCTGGGTTTAACCCTCAACATCACAAAAAGAGAAAAAAATTCTGCAAAAACATAAAACAATGCCACTCTTACTAAACTGTTTTGGTTTTTTAAAATATTCTTTCTCCTAAAAATATTATTTCTCCTAATGTAATGGGTTTATTATTTTTTAAACATTTTAAATTTTGTTTTAATTTTAAATCTACAATAATTACTAACTAAAGTATAACCTTTGGTTCTTAAGAGGGCTTCAGTATCTTCTCTAAAAGGAATAAGGGAGTTTAAGGGAATCCTGAGACCAAAAATTTGAAAAATCATTGCCTGAAACTAATATAAAAAGAAAAAAAAGGGTGAATCTGAAACATGCTCACTGCGTCAGTATTACAGTCTTCAGGGCACTGGGAGTTCAGCCCGAGGGGCTGCCATCAGTCACGTTACACGACCTTCCCAGCACGGGGAAAGGTGATGTTCACACTCTACTGTAGTTTATTAAGTGTGCAGCAGCTTTACATCTGCACATCCTAAGTACAAAACACTAACAACGGCTGACTTGGAGAAACAGTGCCGGCGGACTTTCCATGCAGGGTTGCCCCAGCCTCCTTCATGCGGCAACTAACGTAGTATCCACAAAGCACAACGCAAGGTCTGTCAGAGGGCCCAAGGTATTCAAACACAGGCACGGTAATGATCCACACATGAGAGCTCACTTCACTGCTGGGAGAGCTCTGTTTCCTACCGTGGGCACATCCGGGAAGGGAGGACCACAGTCCTCAGGGCACCGTTTACTTCCAGATGACAATTTTGTTGTATCTGCAACTTCACCGTTAGGCAGGATGCCATCTGCAAACCACACTCTCTTTTGTTCTCTGGAGCCCAGTCCTAGAATCAGGGGACAGTAAATCATTTCAGTCTGGCTGCACTGCACCCATGGGATGCCGAGTGGCTGGGAAAGCTTTCAAGAGCACTGAGCTCTCCTCTGCCAGGGCCTGCCTCCTCAGGCCGCGACAGCCTGGAGAAAAGGCTGTTTGGCATCTTGTACCTCAAGCAGAGGTCTTTTTTATGTACCATGGACACAGGAAGCATGATGACAGGGGGGCCTGGGATCCCACGCTCCAGTGGGGGTGCGCAGGTGCCACACCTGAACCGGGAATGCTCCACGCCTGTGTCTCAGAGGCTGAGCTGGGACCAAGGAGCGGGGCTGAGTAACATGGGGGGGACTAAGGCACAGTGCTGAGAAGCAGAGAGCAGAACACAACAGACGAAAGAAAACCACTGAAAAGGAGAAAGTCTAAAACATGAAACAGGATCACCGGTACATTCAAGAGCCATTTATTTAACAGAGAAGTGAAACATGTTTTGTTCTTATAATGTGGAGCAAAACTTCACACATATTAGAGAAGGTATCTTCCTTGCATCTGTAACACTTTAATTAACTTAGGTTGTTGATACACTTTTCAGACACAAATTTATTCTGCTTTAGAGCTCTAATACACAACCATGGATGCTGTACTCCTTATTTCAGTTACAGTGAAAGTTACTGAGTGATAAAGTCCAGAATAACTGCCAGAGGACCCACTGCTGCCCGGAGCTGACATGCACCATTATTTCCTACTGCATTATGGTCTTCAGTCCTCAGACGACATTTAAGTGGGCTTCACTCAAGGTTCTCAAAGAGAAGCAGTTGTTAAAAAAAACAAACTACCATGTAACTCAAAGATTTAAGAGTATTTAGATTTAAAACATTTTACTACTGTGGTAAAATAAAAAATAAAGTTGAAAGAAATAAAACATATCTCCGGAGTATAGGAGGTGGGCTGGTTACTTCCCGTGTCTCTGGGCTCTGCACACTTTTCGCACGCTGCTCCTGGGGGAGGGGCTGAGCCGGGAAGGGTGGCTCCTGGCTCCTCTGCCAGCTGGCTGGCCACCGTCAAGAGCCTGCCAGGACCCTGCCAGGGGCACTGTGGGACACATGCATACTCCCAGCATCAACCGGGACACTGTGTGGTCCCCACTTCACCCTTGAGATGCCCCAACTCCTGCCCCCCCAGCCGGAGGGCCAAGCATCCCCTAAGCACCTGGCTCCAAGCTCGGGAGCCTGGCCCTCTGCCCTGGCGGCCCTCCACCCCAGGGATGGTGCTGCTCCGAGGTCACTCTCGGGGACACCTGAACATGCTCTCTGCTCCCCTCGCCTCCGACACACACACGCACTGATTGCCGGCACCAACTCCCCCTGCGACTCTGTCTGCTTTCTCTGTGCCGCCCGGTCCCCGACGACACCAGACACTTTCTATGTGCATACGTTATCTGCTTCCGGTTACCTTCCACGCTTGGCTGTCTCAGTGCTGAGGTGGGCAAGGCTGTCGGTGAAGACACACTGGTGGGCTGGGTCTCCCGAGGGAGTGGGGCGGCGGCACCGTCACCGGGGTGATGAGCCTGAGGACCCGAACCAGTGGGGCTCATCATCCTTTCAAGGGCCTGAGCTGGACGGGGAGAGGACAGCGTCAGAATCTCAGAGGGTTTTGAGCTTCGAGGTAAACTGTGACAAATACCTGATCTTTTAAATTACAGAGAAAGGAACCAGAGGCGGCACCTGGCACAGACACTGTCCGAGTGACCCGCCATGTTGCCTCCACCGCACGCTTGGTGTGCGCTCCAGGGTCAGACCCACATCCTGTGGCTGCCCAGCTGACAACCCTTTAACGGGGCAGGCAACGCGGCTCCGAGCAGGGTACTGGTCCAGTGCACAGGTGCACCAGCACCAGAAAAAGAAAAGAGAAGAAAACGAAGGGCTTCCTAAGGGGAGGGAAAGGTAAGTTGTTAAAATGATCCACAAGACCAGCACAATCGGCATCCCTGCCTTCTGCTGCTGCCTGGTCACCACCCCATCTGCTTGCCAAGCCCCAGTGGACAGCCCAGAGCCATTGCTGCGCCCAGCCAGAGGGCGCTCCTCTGAGATGACAGATGACTGACGCATGCACAGCTGCTCTCTGCTTCTGCGTCTCCGTGGGGCTGTGCTCTGGCTGCCCTCCTGCCCCGTGTGTCGCCAGCCCCTCGCAGTTTAAGCTTCATTCAAGGGTGTCAGCACCATCTCAGGGACTCTCCTGTTCACAAGCTCCACAGGGCCAGGGTGGCCACTCTCAAATGGAGAGTGCTTCTGCCACACTCCACACCTGCCTGGTGGCAGTGCTGCTGCGGTTGGAGCCAGTGACCACCCATGTGGGAAGGACCCCCACTGACCAAGGGAATCCACACGCCTTGCCCTCTGGGTATGAAATCACCTCCAGCTCGTCCCAGACCTACTCAGTGGAATTCATGTGCACGGTTCCTCTAAACGCACACGATCTCAGGGGGTCTCGTTAGCCACACTCTACGCAATCTTCACTTCTGTCCCTTCACGACCCCTGAATCACCTTTCTCTTCTCATCAGGCAACACTATGTGATCACTTCTTTCATGTTCAACCAACACAAATTAGTTACAAATAGTCCCATACATGCTACTTTATTCTCTATCAAAATAGAGTAACAGAACAAACGCCATACCTAAATAAACTCATTCCACAATCTCCTCACCAAACCAAACTTTGATACCAGGATACTGAATCTCTTTAATGACTATGTCCTCTCCCCTTTTGGACGCTATGGTCAGAATATGTCTTAATGCTTGTCCAAAAATACGACCTATCAACTCAAATAATACATGAAATCTCTATCTTTATTTTTTTTAAGTGGAGGAAATAATCATTTGGGCACTTGCTCTAAAATTTCTGAATTCACGCAGATTGCCTGGGCAAACAGTACAGCAGCAGTCACCTATGAGGCTACTGAACCAGCACAAAAAACAAACAGAACTCCAAGAAGCATTTACCCTAACCTGTTCTCTGAGCAATGCTGGTGAAGCTGTAAGGGTTTATGCTCCGTCACCTTCTGGAGCACGCGTCAGCACCAGGGAGGGAAACAGCTCATCTCGGGCTAACAGACTCCCATCACAGATTTTTGGAGAAGTGATAGAAAATATTTATCTTCATTCAAAAGAGAAAAACAGACCACTACCATGTATGCGTACTGCTGACTAGCAGGAAACAGTGCCTGAGCTAATAATGCACAGGTCTGGTTAAAAAAGAAAAAGCTCATGTAATACTTTCTGGGAATTAAATGTCAATCAATCTTTGAAAATGCACGGAGTTCTTAAAAGAACATATTTAGGGGTAAAACACAACACAAGACACACATACACACAGCCTGTGAGAACGCAAAGACCACAGGACTACGGCTGACAATGCAAGCTAGCTAGGGGTTAGGGACAGGATGGGAAATGACATAGGACACAGGAGACAGACGGGTGCAACAAGGCAGTGGTCCCATGAGCTCAGACAATCAGATAACTCAAGTCCCGCCTGATCTTCTCTCAGTCTAGGTTATTTTTAAAGGGTAGAACTACTCTCTCGCCTCATGATATTAATATAAAACACTGAGCACTGTTTATTGATAGTGTTTATAAATGGTAGGCTCATGATGATGATGATGACAATAACAATGATGACAGAAACAAAGAGGCAGATGAGACGCAGCAGGAAGGACTCTGTACCTGGGAAAAGGTAATGAACTGCCACTCCAGAAACTCAACACTTCCTCTGCAGACTGGTAGTGTTAATTGTGAGAGTGGAACAAAAAGAAGAGAAACCAAGCCTTGGGAGTCCCACCTAAGCTAGATAAGTCAACACTAGGTCCTTGCCTTGAGGAAATAGAGAAGTTCATCTTTGTCACAATCCAGTCATTTGCAAGACATATTCACTTACTGGGCAAGTGAATACTCACCTTTGCTAATAGTCTCATAGCAGATGACACACACTCTTGCTTCCTTTTCGAGATATGGCAGCTTACACTTCCTGTTACAACAGACACCACAGAATACCTGCAAAGAATGAAATACCAAATCAGTGCTTGTTTCAAGCATACTACTTGAAACACATTAGAGACCCCAAGCCTCATTAACTGAAACCGCTTTGCTTTACAATTCAGTGGGACCTTGGTTCATGAACACTTTTGTTTGCAAACAATTTGGTTCACAATCAGGAGTGTTTGGAAAAATTTTGTTTTTATTTCCAAACTCTACACTGGGTGACAAACATAACTGCAGCCATCTTTCCTGCACAAACACAAACGTGGCCATCTTTTCCAAAAGCATTGCACAAATTACGTTTGTGAGCCAAGGTACCACTGCATTTTCCTAATCACCATAAATAAAATTCTTGAAATGATTTTTTCACTTAAATGTGATTCTGTGACTTATAATCATATCTCTGATAACAATCCCTTTAATCCAATTCTGCTCATTAAAAAGAGAATAAAATCTTCCAAGGTGTAAGTTTAACATTTTAAAGTTTCCTGCAGTTCTTTATCTAGAATCGTTACAAGTAGAGTATTACTTGGCTAAAGATGAAGACGATCTGGAACCAACATGCTAGTGAAAAACACTAAATAAAAAGTGCATCCCTACTCCTTGGCACCTTCCTTAGAGCCTGTAAAGAGCCTCCACATCCGCCGACTGCTGCAGGGCAGTCAGACATGGCGCAGCCTGCTTCCAGGTCGGAAACTGCATGGGTCACGTGCTGCTCGGCATCCCCAGGAACAACCAGTGATCACCACACCAGCTGTGGCGTGCGCCTAAGGTAGGTGTTTAAGGGCAAAGGGACCCAACTGTGCTCACATCTGCCATGTCCATATGAGAGGTAAGGACAGCGTTCTAGGTTTCACAAAGCTTATTAGTAAGTGTTCCTCAAAGACCCATGAGAATACATTTACTCAATCATCAAATGGTCTGTGAAATGGTAGTGCTTTACTGATTTCCACGATGACTGTGAGGTGAAAAACAATGATTTTAAACACAATTATGTCATCTTCTGTTCATCAGCCTTTCCTGTCCTTAGATTTCATTAAAAACACCTCAAAGAACAGAAGAGCTGGGCTGAGGATGCACCTCGGCAGCACAATACTCATCTACTATGTGAGGCCCCTGGTCTGATCCCCAGCACCAAGAACAGAAGATGAAGACTTTATAACTCACTTTCCCGCATGCTCGGCAGTGGTGTCGCCGCTTTGTAAAAGTAAATTTGACCTGGCAATTCATACAGTTCGGAGCTTCTGAATCAGGAACCCATGTAGGTTGTTTCTGGCCCAAAACCAATCCTTCTTTGCAAGTGTTTTCAGGCAGTGAATCTTCACGCGCAGTTAGAAAACTGGACCCACTTTCAAAATTGCTTTCTATATCAATGTAGTTGGAGTTGAAGTTGGCCTGAGAATCCCCTGCAGAGTCGGTGGGACACGGGCTGGGCACAATGGCGTTCACCGGGCTCGGCTCATCTTCTGGCGTGCCTGGAACACCCGGCTTACTGGGTTCCTTAGAAACCCTTGCTCGTGGTGCAAGGCTAGCGAACTGCTTAGGTCTAGCCCCTCCAACATGCACAGACTGGCTGCTAGCATCAGAGGCCAGTAACTCATCTGTCACCTCAGACTTGCTGGTCAAGAACCCTTGTTCAATGGGAATTTCACTTCTTTCCTGTACATAAAGGGTACCATTTTCTATTGTATTTTGTTTATCAACTGTTTCACAAATCATATTAATACTGTCATTTCCTCCAGTGGCTCCTGCTTCTGCATTAAAATAAATATCACTGACATCTCTATCATCTAGGCCTTTCATGTCTACTGGATTCATCTGAGATTCTGAGTCATTTACATTTTCTTCAAAAGCTGTTAAGTTAGAGGTCTGAAGGTACTGTTCTGTCAAGAAGGCATCGAGCTCAGCGTCACTGATGAGAGTGGCACTTTTCATCCCTTCATCAATATTGAAGTAGTCTAAGTCATGCCCATCTATGTCACTGTCCGGGAAAGCGAGACTAGCACAACCAGCAGGACAGCCTGGGGTGTCAGCCCCCAAGAACTCCAGCTGAGACTCTGCAGTTGTGGGGGAACTGCTGGAACCGTGGGCACCCAAAGCCTCAGCGCCGATTTCCATTTGCCTGGGTTCTACCTTTCCTTCTCCTTTCTCTTCGGGTACTGGCTGAAGAAATGTATTTTTACATTTTTCCTGTTGTGTAAGATCAGTCTGCCTAAATGGTTCCCTGTCTAGAACAACACTCTTCCATGTTTCTTCAGGCACCATCCCCATATCCTGTACATGATCCTTGGGTTCCTGCCGAGGTAAACAATTACCACGTGCTTTACTTTCAATGAATGAGCTGCACAGTGAGCCAGGTACTGGAAAACAGGACAAAGAGGAGGGTGCGTCTTCACTGGAAACGTGTACAGCTGACACAGAATTGTGGGTTGCATTATCATCTTTAAGGTCTAAATTTCTCAAGTCTTCTTTTGCAGACTGTTTTATAAACACAGCAGTTCTATCTTCCTGACAGGAATAGTCAGGAAATTTGAAATTTTTGCCTCTTGAGTTTGAGTCACTTAGGCACAAACTTTCACTTTTTGGAAGATTTTTGCAAGGCAGAGCACTTGTGCTGCCTCCTTTTAAACATTCAGTGGCAGCTGCAACCATCATACCTATTTCTTCTTTCACCAAATCTACTTCCTGTTTCACCAAACAGCCACCATCTTTTAATAATTCACAAGGCAGGCTCTCGTGCTGTATTTCCTCTTGTGTAAGATCAGTCTGCCTAAACGGCTGTAGGTTATCTTTGGTATCACAAATTTTGGAATTCTGCTGCGTCAAAGCAGAGGTTATGTTAGAGTCATCAGCTGGGTCTAACTGATTAGAGATATTTTCATCCTTTAAATTTTCTGTTTCATTGTATTTACAAGAGTCTGAGAGGACCGTATCTGCTTTTATACCCAATTCTTTGGTATCACCAATTTCTCTAGTCTCTACTTCAGAGATGACATTGCTCTGTTCTTCTGTGACAGGGCCATTCCTAGGGTCTGTTGATGGGACAGAGACTGTATCTGACACTGCAGAGGAATCCAATCCAGTCAAAGAATGTGCACTGGACATGAAGTCATCTGGCAATAATTGTTTAATATCTTCTTCGCTATTGCTTGGGTGAACCAAGTTACCCGTGTCACTTATTAGGTCACAGACAGGCTCACTACATCCCATGTACGAGGGCTGGATGTCATCTGAAGTACCACCATCCACGGAAGAAAGGAGATCTAGTCCTGTTACATTTTTCTCATTTGGTAGGGAGGTTAGTCCCTCGAGTGTTCTTCTGCTGAGGAAAATCTCGTCTGCTTCACGGCGTGTTTCTAAGGAGGCATAACCACGAGCACACTGCTGGTCTTTCGGCAGCAGGGGAGCTGGTGGTGAAGGAGGCAACTCTGAAGAAACTGAACAGCTGTTAGCATCATACGCATTCTGAACACCTTGGAGATAATCTTGTTCATCTAATTGAAAACAGAGACACAAAGTTATTTAGGAGGCCTAAATCAAATACAAATTATCAAGACAGTATGTTTTCTAAGACTCCTAAACTAAATAACTTTCTCTGGCTTCACAGTACTGTACTGTCAGCTTTTCACTCCTGAATATAGATGTCACGGAGTGACAGAAATTCCACTCATGACTCTGTTGCACTATAAACGGAGTCCAAGGAAGAGCTGACCATCAGTCTTCCTAGTTCTGCTCCATTTCCTGTCTTTACTCTGAGGAAAATATCATCTCTCAAACTCAACTGGTGCTGTACTTTCAAGCTGCTTTTAGCTGGTTCATGTGCTGGTTTGGAGGTTCTTTCTATAGCTAAACTTGTATCTGCAAAGCAACTTCTAGTCCTCTGACTTCTGTCACAGGCACCTGGCTCTATTCTGTATGACAGTGAACCAGTATGTTGTAGAACAACAGGAGTGAACATTTTTCAGAAGATGACAGTGTGACCAAAACAGAAATAAAATTTTGCTAAGAACACTATACTTGAGAAACATGAATTACAGACATTTAAACATTCTAATAGAGAGGACAGGGATTTGGCTCAGTGGTGTAAGTGCCTGCCTGACAAGTGCAAGGTCATAAATTCGATCCATGGTACCAAACAAACAAACAAACAAAAAACAATAAAAATTCTAGTAGAGGCAAAAGTGGAAAACCAACAAACCTGGGTTCTGTTCAAAGTCATCAAGGAGTTTGTCCAAGTCACTGACAGCCGCTTTAAAATAACTGTCCATCCTACCTCTAGACTTACTCAGAATTTAGTTCTTGTATGTCTGGAAAATAAAGAGGCATATTTTGCTTAATCCTCTAAAATATAAATGTTAAGCCACACATTCCATTCTAGGAAACACAGGAAATAGAAACAAAAATTATATTTGCATTTCTTTGAGAAGTCTACAATTCAGGCAGAGGAACTCTACCTATGGAAAACTCTTAACAACATTTCCATGCACAAAACCCACTATAGATTTCAAAGCACTATTTGGTCAAAGAATTTGCAAAGAAAAGCTAAAAATACTTACAAATAAAAATATTACACAGAAAACTAAAAGTTAAGTTTTATGAAAAGCCAAATAAAGTAGATGAACCTTTCACCTGAGACACTGTGCAGAAACCTCTATGATGGATGGGATAAATCAGAAGGACAAAGAGGTCAGGCTGAATGGGCTCTCACCGGCCTCAACAAGACAACTGAACATCACACTAATAAAGACCACAAAAAACAGAAAGTAAGCCAAACAGATTTTTAAACCTAAGAGATCATAAAGACACCAAAATAAAAAAAAAAAAAACCCAACACTATTCATTAGAGGATTGTTAGGGTGCTAACCTATTACTGTGAAAATTAACAAATTATAGTCCTTTCTTTACAAAACATACTTTAGAGTAATAAAGTAGTTGCTGTTCTTCACATCTGCCCCCAACCCCCGCCCCATTTTTGAGACATGGTCTTGCTAAGTTGCCCAGACTGAGTAAGAATTCCCATTACTAAAAGCAGATGGACGCTACAATTTTAAAAATTGTTTCTTCCTAGTCCCTAACGCTGATAATGAAGTAATGCCAGCTGTCAGTGAACGTTACAGCAGGTACAGGAAGAGGCTGATGGGAGTTTCATTCACAGTGCTGGGAGAAGATGGGCAGAGCTGAGTTGGTGACAGGTTTCCCATAAATAAATGTGTGAGGACACCATCACAGAAAATACCGCTGCCTACACACAGGCCTGAGTCTAATCAAACTTGCAGATCTAACTGCATGTCTGCAGGAAACTCAAGCACAGACAGACAAGTTAAATGACCTAAAAAGAAAATAACTGGTTACAGTAATCTAGAAGTTGGAAAACTCCATGGCGCTGTTCTTCATTCTGTCTTTGGGAAATGACTAGGGTGGAAAACAGATATGTAGAGACTTTAAACACAGGTTAAAGAGATGGGCGCTTAAGAGAGAACTGGACTGAGAGCCTGGCTGAAGGAATTTCCAAAAATGAAGAGATAAATACAAAGAAGTTAAGAGGTATACACAACACAACGAGAGGGGAGTCCCACAGGAGAAAAGAGAGCAGGAACAACTTTATTTATATAAAGGTCACATAGATTTGATGCATGCAGATTTCATGCAAAGGTCATGCAGATTTGATTTCATCCACAACTGATGAAAACTCAACATAGTGATCACACTATACCAAACAGCAGAAAGAAAGGAATGCACACTGAGACACACTATGGCGAAGCCAATGAAACCCAAACAAAGTGCAGGAAGTGAGGAAAGGTCATTTACAAAGGAGCTGTGACAATGCAGGCAGTGAACCTGGAGCAACGGCACACGTGAGGGGCACTCGGGGCAGCAAGGCACAGCCCCTTACCCAGCGGAGCAGAGAGCTTCATTTCCACTGAACTGCAGCTGTACCGCAGAAACCCAAGATCGGATAAAACACACACCAAGGAGTGTATAAAACACACCTGGGGGGCCGGGGATTTAGCTCAGTGGCATAAATGCCTGCCTTGCAAGTGCATGTTCGTGAGTTCGATCCCAGGTACAAAAAAAAAAAAAACAAAACACCACACCTGGGTGGTACAAGGAGGGTATTGGAAGAGATGATGTAGGAAGCAGAAGACAACTTCAAAGAATATTCTCAGAGAAAAAAAGACAAACAGTGAAGCAAGACTCCAGAAGCAGACCTACACAAATAAGGTCCATTTCTCTTTCCCAAAGATGCTAAGATATTTTAATGATGAAAGAGTTGTCTCTTAAATGATGGGTGCTAAAAAAAAATCTGGCACCCTTTGTGCAACAGTGTAAACTTCAGTACAGACCAATGTAAACCTTACACCTTAGAGACCAGTGAATTCAAAATGGGTAAGTGATTTAAACCTAAAATGCATATGAACAGCTTTATACACAACTGCCAAACAACAAAAACCAAAAAACCAACTGCTTGAAGATGGTACATCCGTACAATGGGGTGTTACTCAGCAGTATCAGGGACACGCTGTCTTGCTGCTCAAAGGCAGATGGATTTTACATGCGCAATGCTAAGAGAAAGAACTTACACACTACATTTTGGAACAGGTAAAACTACAGAGATAGTTAGATCGGGTGTGTAGCATGCACATGTCATCTCACCATTTAGGAGACTGAGCCACAGTTCAAGGTCAGCCTGGACTACATAGCAAGATTTCTCTCCAAAATAAATGAAAACAAAAATAGAAACTACAGAAGTTACAGAGATAGTAAAGAGGCGTTTATTATTAGGGGTGTGCAGCTGAATAAATGAAGTATAGTAGATGGTGCGATGCAGGGACACTATTCTGTATGACCTTGGCAGGGTGGTGCCTGCCCACAGTGCCAGTGCTCCGGGAAGCTGATGCTGGAGGGCTGCAGGCTTGAGTCCAGCCCGGGCAACTAGTGACTCAGCGGGGCCCTGTGCCATGGCTCATATCTAGATGCTCCCCCAAAGTCTCATGTGCTCATAGGTGGAGATACTGGGAGGCAGCTGGATCTCAGGGTGTGATACTGGGATTAGGGTGTGTGACAAAATTAGTTTAGTACAGATGTGGGGCATGGGAAGGCTCACCCTGGGTATGGGTGTCACCACCCAAAAGGCTTGTAGCCTGGATGGGATAAAAAAATAAACTCACATCTGGCTTTATATGGAGACTGGTGCCTATAGAGAGAAATATTTATAGATATACCCATGAACATAAACACATGACTCTCCTCACTGTTAGCTGACACAACCTAGAAGCAGTGGCATCCCAGTGGAGCAGGGCTCTGAGCGCCCACAGTTTAGTTTCTAACACCATTCTCCAACAAAAGGAACCAAGGCTCCTTGGAGACAGAGGGAGAGAGGTGACTTCTGACTGGGCAGGAATATACAAGCACAGAGCACATGCTACTGCCAGGAAGCAGTCAGGTGAATGCCCACCCCAGACTGATGAAGTGCTGTGTCAAAGGGACATGGAAGCCAAGTGAAAGAGCTCCCAACAGTTAAAGCTGGAATGTTTGAGCAACAACGATGACAGTGGTGCTGGACTATAGCCCAAAGCATAAAAAAACAGGTGTTCACACTGACATAAAGCACTGAATAAATAAATAGGGAAGAATAGAAATCTCCCATGCCAAAACACATTGACACATTGTCCAAGTACATTCTTTGTTCTCAAGGACGCAGACCTTTCTAGTCCCAAAGCATGTCCTGACATGGTGGCTTCCTTCCAAAGAGGACAGGAAGAAGCAAAATATGAAAATAACTTTATAGTCCAGAAATCTGACAAACACTCCCTCATCACTGGGTGGCTGAGGTCAACATCAAAAGCATCAAGCTATATTTACAGCATGTATCCTTGAAGTACTGTGAGAATTTACTTTTATCATTTTATTTAAAAATTACTGGCTGGGGTACAGCTCAGCAGCACAAGACCTAACTGGCAAGTGCAAGGTCTCGAGTTCAATTCCTGGTACTGAAAAAAAATAAAATAAAATTACTATTAGTAGTAGTAGTAGTAGTAAGGATGGAACTAGGGCCTTTGCATTGTTATAGTCTCATAGTATTTTTATTTATTTTGCCATATTGCTAAACTGCCCAGACTAGGCTCAAACTTGTAATCCTCTTACCTCAGGCTCCCAGAGTGCTGGGATGACAGACATGTGCTACCTTGCCTGGTTGAGAATGGTATTTTATCTGTCGTCATCCTTCCCTAAAACATCTCAATCTAATCGGGATTTGTCTCCTGATTGACATTCTACAAAACACCTGATCAAAACTACCCAAGTCATCAAGAACAGGGACCGCCTGAGGAGCCATCCCAATGAGAGATGCCTAAGGGAATGTCCGTCCAGAACAGAATGCACACACAGGGACAGAGGAGACAAACTGGGGGGAAACTGAGGAAATGTAAACAAAGTACAATTTAGCTCACGTTAATGCAGTGGACATGGTGGTACACACCTGGAATTTGGGCACTGAGGGAGGCTGAAGCAGCAAATTCATTGGTCCCTGCCTGGGCAATTTAGCGAGACCTTATCTCAAAATAAAAATAAAAAGGGCTGGAGATGTAGCTTAGTGGTAGAGTGCCCTTGCCTTTGACCCCTTCCTACCACAAAAGGAAAAACAACAAATGAACACTGGCTCAGGAATCATGACAAGTGTATCACAGTACTGTAAGATATTAAAAATAAACTGTGGATATCTGGAAACTCTGCATTATCTTTGCCTTAATTCTGTAAATCTAGAACTGTATGCATATAGGAGCTTATCAATTTAATTAAGAAAATGCCCCAGCTACTCAAAGAGGCTGAGGCAGAAGGATCACAAGGTCAAGGCCAGTCCAGCAATTTAGTTAGACCCTGTCTCAAAATAAAAAATAAACAGGACTGAGGATTCAGGAGACAAAGAAAGGGAAGCAAGAAAGGAAAAAATGAAAAACTAAAATACAAGCAAGGGTTGATTACATGTTGGAATTACAAATACTTTTCCTTAGTCCTTACTACAATTTTCAATTTTTTAACACTATGTAATTTAATATCTGGAGGGGAAAAAAGAAATTAGTTTTATTGGATCAAATCATTGAGCTCTGTCAATAAGACATAAGCTCCATAAACAAATGGTGGAATTTAATCAGATCAACAAATTAGTCTTTAAACATAATCTAGCATCAAACTCTGGGCCGGGCCCCACACACTAACAGCACCCCGAGCCCGGAACCCTGTCCTCTGCAATCACCGCGACGTGGGTCGTTCGGTCAGGCCCTCTTCCTATGAAAACAGGGACTACCGGCAGGTAAAGTGTCTCCGTGTGGGAAGGGCGAGTGGTCCGGGACCCAGTGAGCATCCGCAGCGCCCTGCGACGCCTTACGAGGCCCCGCCCCTTGGCACCGGACCCGCCAACCAGTACCCGCCGCCAGATCCCACCCACGGCCCCGGGCCCGCCCACTATACCCCGCCCTCTGCCCAGACTCCGCCCCTCGGTGCCAGGTCCCGCCCCCAGGAACGCTCACCACTACCCGGCTCGACCCAGCCCGGCCCACGGCTCGGTAAGCAGCAGTCTCAGGCGCAGGCGACTGGGTCACGGAAGCCAGCGAGTGCTGCGGCCACTCGCTCGCCAGGCAGCAGTCTTAGGAGACGCAGACGGCAGCCCTGAGAGTAGCGGGCTCTTACCTCCCCACACCCCTGCCGAGGAGAATGCGACGCGAGGCCACGCAGACTAAAGGAGAGACCCAAGCCGGCGTCCCCGGCGTACGCGACGTAGACTCAGGCCGGCGCCCTCCGGCCGGGCCGGACACTGCGCAGGCGCAGAAGCGACGGCTGCACACGCCCCCTCCCTGGGCGTCTGCACTCCGGCGCCTGCGCACTGCCATCAACCTGGGCCGGAAGTGCGGCCCCATCTGCGGCCTGGAGACGCCGGGAGGTTCCGGCCGCGCGAGGAGCGGCTTCGCACGGACCCAGCAGTCCCCGCGCCGCGTCACGGCGTCGGCTCTGTCGTCCTCGGCCGCGCGCAGCCCCGCCCCTTCCCCCGCCATCGCTATTCTTGATGAGCTTATTTCTCTAATAAATTAATTATGTTCATGTTGTTACATCAGTATCTTACGAATTTGACTAATGCTATAGCGTTTTCTGGAACACGGATATATTTTAAAACTTCATTTCTTAGTCTACCAAACCAAAAACAAAACTTAATGGAAGAGCTGTTGTTCTGTTTTTGTTGTTGTTTTGGGGGGGCAGAAAGGTAATGTTCGCGTATGTAAAGCTTTTAGCCCTTGGATACTTTGTAATACCAAATATTAAAAACTTTAATTTTGAAGGCAATAAAAGCAAATTGCAGTAGTTTAAGCAGGTTTTTCAAAGTATGACAAAAATCTGTCTTATGCCTTGGGGATTATTTAATTTGGATTCCACTAATTTTCTGATCCACAGCAGTAAAAAGGAATGAAATTAAACGAACTAACCAAACCTTACATTAATGGTTATTACTTTAGTAAAGTAATGACCGTCCACTAACTTTCCAGTAAAAAGGAATGAAATTAAATGTACTAACCAAACCTTACTTTAATGATTATTACATTAGTAAAGTAATAGCCGTGGCTATAGGCATTTCGGGTGGTCAGGCCTGGGACATCAAGTCCTCGGAGACCAGGGGTCTTACAGGAAGACCTTTACTTCCCTTAAGGACCAGGAAGTCTGCAGTCTAACATCAGCAGCTGTGACAACTACCTGGTTGAAGCACCAGCACTTACTTTATCCTAGCAGCACAGGAGAGCACTGTCAAGGGCAGATTTCCCTCTTACACAGCCCCACAGTTCAGCATTGGTGGTTGGGAGCTGCTGTCAGCTTTTCAAAGGGAAATAAATATTGTAATCCAAGATAATCACAGTAGATTCCCTGGATGTAACACAGTGACATTTTGTGAGAACTGCTAAAAATAAAAAAGCTCAAATAAAATCTCTAAGTACATTTTGAAATGTATGAGAAACAATAAAGTAATAACAAACATTTGTCTGTGGATAAATCTTACCGAACTTCTAAATTTTTGACATCAACGGTAAGAAGTAAAAGAGGAGTCGGGTTCTCACTTCAGCACGTATTTATGGACCATGACTGCCTTGCACTTCATGTTAATGATGCTTTCATGGTGAGATCCTGCAGGGATCTGAATTGCGGAAGAAGAGGTAAATACAGTCTTGTGGGTTTTTTTTTTTGTTAAATCGCATCTGTTACATTAAAATGATTTCCTTAACCGTGTAATAAAAGTTAATTCAATTAACTTAGTCTAACCCCTTTCCATGCGTACTCAGTAAACAAAAAAAATGGTTACTAAGGCATAAATCTTGAATTTTATTTATTTATTTGTTTGTTTTGGTACCAGGGACTGAACTCACTTGACATTTGTGAGGCAGGCGCTTATGCCACTGAGCTAAATTCCCAGTCCTAAACCTTGGATTTTAAAAAATTATGTGTTTTTTTTTGTTCAAAATTACTTTCTAGTTTTAAAAACAATTACATTTTATAATAAATTGTGTTACTTTGTTAACATTCAAAAATCCAAGCGCTAAAGCTATGTTAGTTTGTGGCTTTGTTTTATTTTGTAATGTGGAGCTATATTAGTTTGCTCACTGATGTATTTTGTAGCAGATTTAAGAACTATATGTTAGTTTGTGGCCTTCCACTAAATAATAAGCAAAGTAAACAAGCCACTAAATACTCAAATGCCTCTCATATAGAAATAAAATTGTACTTTGCATCCCTTTTATTTGTGTGTAGGTGTTTCCTTAGTGCAGTATACTATTCTAGGAGTTGGAACAATTACCTAGTGAATAATTCATGGTTTTAGCCCTGAAGAATTTTCCAATACAGTCATGATTTTGTTTGCTAGCATAATTACTAGCATAAAAGATGAGTGGAAGTTGATAACATTGTAAGATCTTTGCATGGAGTCTTGGTCAATTAAATTTTCTGTGATTTCCTTTGTTGGTTAAAATGAAGAAGAAGCCTGCACATGAAATGTGTATTAATGAAAATGAATCCTAGGGAGGGTTTGGGTCATCATTACATACTAAAAAAATTAATACATCAGCTTTGATCTCTAAAGCGCTCAATTTATAACTGAAGTGGTTTTTACAGTTTACAGTTCAGAAAGTCAATTATAACGTTTGGCCAGTTTTCTTCCTGAGATTAGTGGGTCATGGCTTAAATCAGTAGCCGTTTTTAATTATTTGGAGAACAGGAATCTTGACTTTAGGAGGCTTAAATTCCCCAGTAACAGGAACTTTCAAAGCTGTTCCTTTTTCTTAAATAACCTTGGTGCAGAAACTACAAAAGCAAATGAAACTCAGTGATTGCTAGTTTTCACTTCTTCCTTGTTTCTTGGCTGGTATTAGGCCAAAAAGCAATTTTAGAATTAGGAATTTGCTGTACCCGAACAGGCCTGGAGCAGTTAGTCAACTATCAGTATGAGAGCTGTGTATATGCTACGACATTCATGTTACAAGGAAAAGGACTAAAACATTTTGTTCACTTATCTTCTCAAGAAAATCCTTGTTACATGGTCCTGAGCCATTGAGATCAGCTGTTTAATGTAGCAATGTCTCTGCTGTTGTCTGACTGTCCCCCAAATTCCCACGATGTCATTTAATGGCCAGTGTAGCATTAAAAGGCAGGGCCTCAGTCACGAGGGGACAGGCCTTGTGGATGAATTAGAGTCCTTATTAAATCTGAAGAAAAGAAAATCTCTTGGATTTACTTTCTCCCTTTCTTCCACCATGGGAAGACACCAAGATGGTCCATCTACAAGAATACAGGTCTCCTCTCCTCTCCTCTCCTCTCCTCTCCTCTCCTCTCCTCTCCTCTCGGCATACGATGGTAGCACACTTGCAGGCCTTCTCTGGCTAAGTAAGGCCACATGACTGACTCGGGCACATGAATTATGAGCCGAAATTATACGTTCATTTCTAGACCGGATTCTTTGCAAAGCAGGATTCCCAGAGCTGATTTTCCATTGGCACAGCAATAGGCAGATTATGATATTGGGGTGTTCCATCACCCCAAGTCTCTGAGAGACTCTAATGAACGTCTCTAAAACAAGAATTAAGCCTTGTGGTTTTATGCCACTGAGACTTGGGGGAGTGATTTATTACTGCCTTGCTGCCTGCTTGTCTGTCCTGGCAGACTGGCTCCCACACTGAGTTGTGCCCTGAAAAGTGGGGCGACTGTGACCCTGAGCCGCGGAGACAGGATGGAAGGAGAAGTCTTCGGCAAGGTCATTTCTGAGTGCCAGTCTCCTTTCCAAGTGAAGTACTTTATAATTGCTCCAATTTGTCAAATAAATGTCTCACCCTATGTACGTTTACTTCTTCTGTTTCTCAGAGTGACATTAAATTATTTCATTTTGTGAAATGTGAGTCACCTAGAAAAGTCACGAGGGTCTGTGAGCTGAGTGTTCCGGTCCCCTCACATCACGTCTGTTGACATGCTAACCAGGATAGTGACGTGAGGGGACAGGCTGTGGGCAGCTGTTAAGATCACAGGAGGGCAGAGAAGTAGCGAGCCCTTCCGATCCTGAGAGGAAAAGCAAGTGTCTGTCTGGGGAGGAAGCAGGTCCCCTCCAGGTCCCGCATCTGCCAGCACCTCCATCTTGGATCTTTTACCCTGCAAAAGTGTGAGAGGTAAATTTCTGTTGTTTATAAGCTATCTGTTAAGCCCTGCATCTGTCTTTACCCTTCAACAACTAATAATGCATGGTGACAGATCTCATTTCATCTGAGAACCCAACTGCTCTGTGTCCTCTGCCCCCTAGCTGCATTATTTTGAGGCAAATCTCATTTACATCTTTTCATGGCTAAATTTTCCTCATATGTTTAAAAGATAAAGACTTTTTGAGGTAGAAATAATATAAACCACTCCCTTGTATCTAATGCCATTATCCAATTATTTTATCTATACTATTTCTCCCATAAATACCTTAATGTCTATTTCTAAACGAAAATGGAAATATCAGCAATAACATTGCCACATCCGAAAATTTTAACAGTAACTCTTCCCAAAATTTAGGTTTAAGTTTTTATGTCTCCAATGGTCTTACAAAGGTCATAATTTTGGTTTTTTTTTTTTTTTTTTGGTACCGGGGATTGAATGACGACCTCACTCTTGCCAGGCAGGCGCTCATGCCACTGAAATAAATCCCCTGCCCAAATGTCATAATTTTAAAATGGCTTGTATGAGTTAAAATCCACAAAAGGACAACATATGCAGACTAGATGATATTTAATAACTTTTTTGTTGCTTATAATTTATTTTTTTAAAAGGCCTTGTTTCTTTGGCCTGTAAAAATGTTGTTGTCGGACCAGAGATTTAGCTCAGTGGCATAAGCGTCTGTCTGGTAAGCGCAAGCCATGGTTTGATCCCCCGCACCAAAAAAAAAAAAAAATTGTCTGGATTTTTTTCTTTGCAAATCCCTTTCTCACTGGGTTAGCTTTCCGATACTGACACAAAATATCTCAGTCAATTTATAAGGAAGGAGGCTTTATTTTTGCTTGTGGTTTAGAGGTTTCAGACCCGGTCACCTGGCCCTGTTAGCCTGGGCCTGTGGAGAGACCCCTCACCCCCTGTGTCAGAGGTGCATGGGGGGGAGGAAATCGCTCACCTCATGCTGACCAGGAAAGAGGAGGGAGGAGTGGGCTCCAGCACCTTCTTCATGGCCCACCCCCAGTGACCTGACTCCCTCCCACCAGGCCCCGCCCCCGGGGCACCCCAGCCCTTCCCCCTCCCAGGCTGGCAGGCATGCCTCAGTACAAGGGCCTTTGGGTGATATTGAAGGCCCAAACTGATGCCCACGGGATCTTTGAAAATTTCTCTCTTCCCTGTGTTTCCTGTAAATTTGTACCTAGATTTAGAGGTTTAGTTTTCAAGAGTTCTGGGTTTTGGGCAAGGCCATTTCATAAGTGGCATTATGTACTGTCATCAGAAGGCACATGATGTCTGTCCTCATTCGGTGAGGCTTAACAGTCCTTGATAGTCAGGGCGAGGATCCATTCCCTGATTTGGGGTTTGCAAACAGAGGCATCCTATTCCATTTCTCTTTTGCTCAGGGACTGAAATGCTTTTGCAGTAAAAAATTTCCCTCAATGACTATTTGGTTTTTCAGACAGAATGTTTCTATATAAAATAGAAGTCAAATATTTAGTTTTCAGAATGAGTTGCTTCTTTTTGTTCTCCAAAGGAGACATATTTGTGTTTTTGGGTTAATATAAGTAAATTTACTTGTTCTTTTTTAATTTGTACTGGGGATCAAACTCACGACCACACACTTGCAAGGCAGGCACTTATGCCGCTGAGCTAAATCCCCAGCCCCTTTAACATTAGTATATGATTTATTTAAGGTAATTTTCTTTTTCTGGTACAAGGGATTGATCAAACTTACAATCTCGAGCTTGCCAGGCAGGCACTTATGCCACTGAGCTAAATCCCCAGCCCCTTTTATACGTAAATTTAAATACATATATAATGCTAAACTAAACATGTATCAATAACATTTAACCAATTCTCTAGATTTCTTTTTCTTTGTAAACAAATTTAAGCATTTCTATCTAAATGTTAAACATGTTAAATGTTAAACCTTAACTGCCAATAATCGTAACACTCAAAATACGAAAATGATCAAAGAAAACAATTACATTTAAATCAGATTACAACTTAGTTATCATTCTAGTGTTAGACTTCTACTCTCCCACCTTCCTATCTAGTCTTAAAACAGTTTTAATGAAAACTGTCATGGTTTGTGTCAGTGGCCCCAGGCCTCATGTATTTGCATTGTGCATTTGAGATTGGTTCATTGTCTAGTGCTTGGATTGGTGGTGTCAGTGCTACACCATCCTAGGGGTGGAGCCAGGATGTGATGTAATGGCAGGAAGAAGGTGTGTCTCTCTCTCTCTTGCCGGTTCCCGCTTGCCGCCACCGCCATGAACTGCGGCCCCGCCATGCCACCCTGCCTTGGAGCCAACTGAGTATGGACTGAAACCTCCAAAAACTGTAAGAAATAAACCTTTCCTTTCCCAACTTTGGGCATCAGGTATTTTGTCTCAGCAATGAGTAAAAAGTAACTAAGAAAAAAACCTTTTAAATCTTTAGCCATATCTATCTATATCTATCTATCTATCTATCTATCTGTCTCCTAACTGATTTTCTCTACAGACATTTCGAAGGCGACAGTGTATCACGTTAGGGTATAGGGATGTCAGTTCTATGTGGGATGTGGACACAGGATACTCAGCAGAACTCAGGTCTTAATGGGAACTGATGCTATCAGACAGTTCGAGGGAAGAGCTACTGCTCATTATCTGATTCCACTGCCAGTGCTTGTAAACCGAAGCCAGAGAGAGAACTGAAATTCAAATCAGAGAAGTAAAGTGAAATATTCTACTTATGAGCCACTGCAATAGTAATAATTTGAAATAATAGGCTCAAAATCCGGTTACTGTCTTCAGTTGTGTGAGTTTAACATTGTGCCCAGTTAGGAGAAAAAAATGAGTGGAGGTTAGCCTCCCCTCTCCTGTCCACATGCACTTGAGAAGAGATTGCGTGTTCAAATACCGGCAGAGAGTTTTAAGTTTCTGTAGCAGGGAAAAAGGCAAGGACTCCCTGCAGCCCCGACACACACACAGAGGGGCAGATATAGTGCCCTCAGACACAGTCATCTTTCGGACCGGTCGGTGGCTGTCACAATCCCAAGTCCTGGAAAGGGGCTTTGTGAGGTGCACCCCAGGACAGCAGCCCGGCCGTGCAGCAGTGCCCTGGAGTCCACTGAACGATGGCCAAGATGCAGTCTTGGGGACAGCCCGCCTCATCCTCTTGCTTGTGACAGGATTGCCATGAAGCCCCACCAAGCAGAGAAGCCGGCCCCGAAATGATTCACTGGATTTTCCCTCCAAGCGCGAGCAGCTGAAATGGATTTAGGAAGTGTAGTATTTCTGGTATCTTAGTGTGGGATAAAATTTATGCCTGAGATGTGTAATTTTGTAGTGGTGTCTGTCATGGACTGATCAGACCCTCAACCTCCCAAATGGGTGGACAGCAAAGGCTTAAATAAAAGAGACAAGTGGTAATGATTTTAGAGCTCTAGGAGGATCAAAACTCTCTAGCAGAATTTGAGATTCTGAGGGCTGAGACCAAGAACTTCTCCGGATGCCCGCATTTATTTGGTTTTCAAGCAAAGAAAGGGGTTAAAGTGGATAGCATGGGAACTAAGCAAGACTGTGGGAGTTGGTTCAAAGACTTCCCCAAGTAGTAAGTTATGTTAGGACAGTCACCACAGGAGAGGGATCCCTGCATCTACAGCGTTTATCAGTTAATTGTGGTTGGAGCCAGGCGTCTTCAGCTGTGGCCTTGTCCTGTCCTTTGAAGTGTCACAGCATCACAGACCACTACAGGGATCAGCTGGGACCAGAGATTCACAGAAGCTCACTTACTAGGAATCTGCTGCCCATTTCTAGACACAAGGCATTGGCGTGGGGCAGACTTACAAGTAAACACAGAAAGCCTAATTGGTTAACTTTAAATCCTGCTCAGAACCGCTTTGTAGTGGTCTCTATAAGGTGTCACTTTAAAAAGAAAGAAAAATTTATCCTTTATCATGAGAGTTTGTGAGAGATTTTTTCCATCTGCTTTCTTTGAATCAACTTTTTATTTTATTTATTTGTTTGTTTGTTTGTTTGTTTTGGTTTTGGTACTGGGAATTGAACTCAGGACCTTGCACTTGCCAGGCAGGTGCTTATACCACTGAGCTATATCCCCACCCTGAATCAACTTTTTTTTTTATTTGAAAGAGAATAAAACAAAAGGGGGCAGTACAGAGCAGATCAGAACAGGACAACATAGGCAACACAGTACTTTACATTAAGTCAACTGGACATCAACAGTATCTAACACCATATCTCTTACTCTGCTATAGTTGAGTATAGTTTGAAATACAATAATATCAAACGTAATACAATAGTATAAAGCCATGCATAGAGCGAAAGAATTACAGGGCTTTCTGAACGAATAACAGAAAATGATCAATGGGTACTATAATATCTCATTTTTGATAAAAAAAAGAAAAAAATTTGTTTGAACTATCACACATGTTCAAATTCAAATAAGACACAATGTGATAGATAGAACCAATGGTAGTAGAACAAAAAAAGCATGGTAGGACTTCTAAGAAGGATGATATTAAATCAGCAATAGCTGTCATAATGTTTTGTTTTCTTCAAAACAGGTATTCATATCATCACGTATGATATAGTCAAACAAAACAGGATAAAACCATTCCAACTGATGATTGAAAACTTTGAAAGACTTCAAGGCTATGAGATGGGGACTCATGCTTACCATAAAGTCTTATATACTCTTATCAAATCTCATACTAGGGAGACTATATGGTATTTACCCTTGTGAGTTTGGTTTATTTCGCTTCAGAGAATGGTCTCAAGTCATGTCCATTTATTTATAAATATCTCGATGTGATCATTCTTTATAGCTGAGTAGTACTCCATTGTATAAAAATGCCACAACTTTTTTATCCATTCCTCAGTTGATGGGCACTTAGGTTGTTTCCAAGATCTGGCTATTACAAATTGTACTGCTATAAACATGGGTGCACATATATCACTGTGGTATGATGTTTTCAGTTCTTCTGGGAATATGCCTAGAAG